>VMDO01007756.1:0-89060 GCA_007922755.1 Pedetes capensis | reverse complement strand
CGTCCTTCAACACCACTGGTTCCTCTTCATATGCAACCTCTTGGAATGGTTGGTCATCTACCAATTCTTTCTTGTATAATGACTCTGTGTATTCTTTCCATCTTCTTTTGATATTTCCTGCATCATTTAATATTTTCCCTGTAGAATCTTTCACTACTGCCACTCGTGGCTTGAATTTCTTCTTCACTTCCTTAAGTTTGAGAAACTTTTGATTTTCTGCCTCCAGCTCCTTTGCAGATGTCATTATAATATTTGTTTTTGTCTCCTCGAGCTGCCTTCTGAAATCTTCTGTTTAGTTCCTTAACTTCATCATGTCTTCCTTTTGCTTTAGCTGCTCGATGTTCAAGGGCAAGGTCCAGTGTCTCTTTTGACTTGTAATTTTGTCTTTTCTTTTTTTCTTGTCTATTTAAGAACTTTTTCCTTCCTTCTTGAATGATATCTTTTATGTCATGCCACAATTCTTCTGGTCTCCTATCATTTGTGTCTAATGCATTAAACCTATTTTTGAGGTGGTCTCTGAACTCAGGTGGGATATACTCAAGGTCATACCGTGGCTCTCGTGTACTTGTTCTAATTTTCTTCAGCTTCAGTTTGAACTTGCATATGAGAAGTTGATGGTCTGATCCACAGTCAGCACCGGGTCTTGTTTTGACATTTTGTACAGAGCTTTTCCATAGTCTCTTTCCACATATGTAGTCAATTTGATTCCTGGATGTTCCATCTGGTGAAGTCCATGTGTATAGTCTCTGTTTATGATGTTGAAAAAATGTATTTGTAACGAAAAGGTCATTGGTCTGACAAAATTCTATCATGCGATCTCCAGCTTCGTTTCTGTCCCCAAGACCATATTTTCCAACTACTGAGCCTTCTTCTTTGTTTCCAACCTTTGCATTCCAGTCTCCAGTGATTATCAGTATGTCTTGATTGCATGTTTGATGTATTTCAGATTGCAGAAGCTGATAGAAGTCTTCCCTTTCTTCATTTGTGGCCTTAGTGGTGGGCGCATAAATTTGAATAATAGTCACACTAACTGGCCTTCCTTGTAGGCGTATGGATATTATTCTATCACTGACAACATTGTATTTCATGACAGATCTTGAAATGTCTTTTTTGATGATGAATGCAACCCCATTTCTCTTTAGTTTATCATTCCCAGCATAGTAGACCCTATGATTGTCTGACTCAAAATGGCCTATGCTGGTCCATTTTAGCTCACTGATGCCTAGAATGTCAATGTTTATGTGATCCATTTCACTTTTAACAATTTCTAATTTTCCTAGATTCATACTACATACATTCCATGTTCCAATTATTAATGGATGTTTACAGTTGTTTCTCCTCATTTTGAGTCATGCCATATCAGCAAATGGAGGTCCCTGGGGTTTTATATATATTTGTTGTTGTTAGGCGCTGTTGATCCAGGTCTGACTCATAGCAATCCTTGTAAGGTTTTCAATGGCTGATTGTTTCGGGATTGCTTTGGGAGAGGAATGCCATGTCTTTTTCCCATTTTTGCTGTGCTTGGGATTGAACCTTAAAAAGCATGGAGCTGCCCTCTACCAACAGAACTAAACCACAGCTCTGCTAGATACTGTTGAGTCAGTGTCTGACTCATAGCAACCCTACATAAAACAGGCGAAACTTGTCGGTGCTTCTCTGCTATTTATAGGGTTTTTGATGGCGTATTGTTCTTTGAGAGTGGGTTGCTGGTCTCTGAAGCCTACAGCACCTGGTGTTCTCAGGTGGTCTCCCATCCAAATACTATCCAGGCCCAATCCTGCTTAGCTTCCAAGATCTGATGGGATTGGATGCCACAGTGGTACCACTACACACATATATATATATATATGTCTATATGTGTATATATATATGTATATTTATGTAAATATATATGTATTTATATATATATGTATGTATGTATGTATATATATATATATATATATATATGATCTAAATATATATTAGGACTAGGGGTGGAGCTCAGTGGTAGAGTGCTTGCCTAACATACTCAAGGCCCTGGGCTCAATCCCCAGTACTGATAATAATAGTTGAATGATATATGAAGAGGAAATTTGTAACCTGAAAAGTAATTTTAAAAAAGATAGTCAGACGGGAGGTTCTGAACTCCTGTGTACACACCACAGTGTCATCATTTGCAAGGGTTATATGATAAATGTGAGAGTGTTGCCATTAATTTGTTCCTAATTGAAAAGATCTGACATTTGGGAAGTACTTTCTAAAAAGTTAAGAATAAACTCAATGTGACTTCATGCATTTACATTCTAATACTTCTATTAATTGGAAAAGAATGAGTAGCATTGGGGAGAGTGTTGTGAGAACTGCCTCTAATTTTGAACTCACCTCTGTGAGTGTGTCACACATGGGCATCATCTACCAGGCATATCATGGCAGAATATGCTCGGAAACTGCCAATTACTAGGCTGTAAACTGTGTGAGGAAAAGACCTGTGTTTTCTTCATTTCCCCACTGGATGCTCAACAACCAGCCACACAGGAGATGGTCAGTAAATACTGAAATGACCTAGAACCTGACATTCTTAATGGACCACAGATAGTTTTGCTATTGTTATAGATATTAGAACTTCATTCATATACCAAGTGGGAAGGAATATGTGTTTTCTTCACTTTTGTTTATGAGCGAAATGTGATGCTCATGGTATTTGTGGCTGATTTAAGGTGTTAGTCACGTTGTTAAGTTGTTCCTTTGAGGCTTTACAGAGTTTTGAACACAAAGGCATTTATTTACTATAGAGCCTCTAATTACAAGGTGCTTCCCAGTCTGTGCATCCTAAGCCATGAGAGATTGGTTTGATGCATTAAAGAAAATAATTTATTGAAACAAAACAAAACAAAACAAAAAATATAGTGTAGAAGTTGGTTTTGAGAAACTAAACCTTAACAGGGTGCTCCTTTGTTTTGAAGAAAAAAATATAACTAAATAAAATCATGAAACTATCCTGTTTACCAGGACTTTGGGGAAGAAATTTGACGTTTTTATAAAAATAAGCTGTAGAAAATACTGATCAACTAGGGGATAAGAAGATGAGATGAAGGGAGATCATCAACTACTTTGGTCCTTAAATATTATTTCATTTTTTTAAAGGTTGGTAACAAGTGGTAAAGTGATTTCCTATGGTGTTGGCAGAGTGGGTCTCAGGGAAGAGAACAATTGTTCCTTTGAGAGAGCTTGTTGGGTGCTTGCCTCCTGCAGTTAGATTTTTCTATTTAAGAGAGCCATCTGCTTCATTAAACTTTCCAAGATCGGGCATTATCTACAGGGAGTTCCACAGCATCTTAAAACTGAGAACTGCAGCAGAGTTTTAAGTTAATGCCAGGAAACCAGATGTTAACCAGATTGTCAAGTTCTTTTCTCCTTCCAGAACCAAAGACTGCAAGGGAGGCTGAGTTAATGCAAATGTTGGACAACGCTTTGGGTTATACTTTGGAGCCAACATGGCCTTGTGAGGGGTCTTTTATGGGCCCTATTCATGGAGCTTTCCTAAAATCAGTCAAGGGGTATTCTGTTTATGGTTTAAAAACCCCGTAGACAAAGGGGCTTACCAGGGAGCGGGGAGCAGTTCTGGCCTTCCACACACTCTATGCACATTCCTTACTGAAAAGATTATACTTACTAAATGCTGGGGAACTCAATAGATATTCCCAGGGCTATTTTTTTCATCCAGCATGCATTTATCTACATTTTAGATGGGTTTACATTTCTGATTATACCCAACAGACAGCCTGCTGGTCTTGAAAAAAGTTTAGTGAAGGAAAAAATATGCAATGGAAACTGAAAATGAAAATGGCTCCTTTCCATGTCCCCCAAGAGCTGACATTTGAATATCTGAATTATTTGGACTGGGGCTCTCAGTGGAGATTTAGAGGCACAAAGAGAGGTACGTCATTTCTACAAAGAAGTGTAGAGGGAGACTGTGTGGTCAAATGCTCTAGGGGGAGCAAGGCCTTCATTTTTGTTTTGACAAGTGCTAATTTATTTCCTGGGATTGGGGGGATCAGAAGTTCTCCCTGTTCCTGTCAAACAAAGCAGCATTCAGTGTTTTTAGGGATTCAAAACTCTTCCACATTTTCCCTTTTAATTTCTTTTAAAATTAAACCAAATCACAACTAAGCAACTAAACAACAAAACAATAAAATCCATTCCTTTCTTATCCCTAGCTGGATCCAATAGTTTATTTTATTTTATTTTATTTTGTTTTATTTTTATTTCATTTCACTTTTTGCAACAGTGAGAGGTTGCACCCAGGGCCTCAGACATACTAGGCAAGTGCTCTAACTAAGAGTTGTACCTCCCGTGCCCTCCCTATGGCCCCTCCCACCCCAGGCATTTTATTTTTTATTTTGAGACAATATTTTGCCAAGTTACACAGGCTGCCTCTGGCCTCAAACTTGTGATCCTCTTGCCATAGCCTCCCAAGTCTCCAGGATCACAGGCATGCACCATGACACCTGGCTGGACCCAATATTTTAGAAGTGGAGCAAATAAGTTTTAGGTGGAACCTGCTATCATTAATTATTCTTTTATTTTATGAGACCAAGAACAAGCTCATTCTCTTCATAGGTTTTATTTTTCCTGCATGCATGACTTTCTTGTTTAAAATTATGTGGTCTGAACCCCTAGTTAGTGATGTTTATGAAAACCCAGCAGCATTGTTGTTGTTGTTAGGTGCCATAGAGTTGGGTCCCACTCATAGTGAACCTATGTATGGCAGATGAAACACTTCCTGACACTGTGCCATACTGGCACTATGTCAGTACTTCTTTGCTATTCATAGGGTTTTCAATGGTTAATTGTTTTTGTACTTTTAGGGAGCAGTGGGCTCCCAGGTCCTTCTCTCAAGCCTATAGCACCAGATTTTCCCATGTGGTCTCCAATCCCAAGTACTAACCAGGCCCGACCCTGCTAAACTTCTGAGATATGATGGGATCGGATGCCAGTTAGGTACCATGGCAGGCTTAGCAGCATTAAGCAAATTGAAATAGACTCAATTGTTGACATGCCAGATGTAAAGGTGTTCCACGAGTGCATCTAGTGGCTGAGGTCTGCTTTTTGACCAGTAGATGGGGTCACACTGCCAGAGTAATCAAGAAACATGGCTTCTCTTCTGTGATGAGGGCATGATTTTACTGTTATAATTTGCTGTCATATATGAAAAATGTCCTTTGGACACAGATGGACTTGTTCTTTCTATTGTGTAAAGGTATTTCAATTTATTTGCCCATTTCTGTGAGTGGAATTGTAAATATTTACATTGGGATAGTGTTGTCATAGTCAGTCCCAATAACAAAAGGAGAAACTGGGTTAACATGCCCTATAAGATATGTAAGCTCAGTGATATGCCATTTCTCAGTGTCTTTTATTCTTTTTAAAAATTTAATATTTTAAATTTTAATTGACACATAATAATTGTATGTATTTATGGAATACAGTGTGACATTTCCATACATGATTACAATGTGCAGTCAGTAGATCTTGATAACTGGCATATCCATCACCTCAGACATTTACCATTTCTTTGTGTTAGGAGCAGTCAAAATCCTCTTTATGAGCTGCTCTGAAATATGTACTCAAGTGTTGCCAACCATACTTATCCTACTGTGCCATAAAACCCCAGAAGTTATTCCTCCTATCCAACTGCAACCCTGTACACATTACCTGTCTCCTCTCAAGCGTTCTCTCCCATGACCCTTCCCACCATTCTACTCTTTCTTTCTAAGAGATCAACTGCTTTAGCTTCTGCATATAAATTAGAACATGTGGTATTTGTCTCTCTGTGCCAGACTTACTGTTCATATAGATCATTCTCTCACCTCTGCTCATCTTCCTTGAGAACCTAAGGGAAATTTGCATAAAATATGCTCTTCATTAGTAAGAAAATAAAGGGGCTGACATTTCCTGCGGCCTACCTTTGTGAAGTTTTTTTTTTTTTTAACACAAGTTTGTGTCTCATATTTACCAATTCAGAAGACGTCAATCCCAGCTCTGTGGGATTCTCCCTCGCTGTTTTTGTGATAATCTATGATATTTCATATCTTGCTGTTTTTAGCAAATATTATTGAATCAAATCAGTGCAGCCCTCTGAAGCATTAATTAACAGCTGCAGTGGCAGGCATGTCCCCTATAATAGCAAGAGTTAAAGCCTTACTGGCACTGATTCTTTACTCACGCTGGCAAACAGAAATCTCATCATCAAAATAGTGCTGCTCTTTCTCCTCCTGTATTTCCTTCTCCCATCGTAGCAAATGTATTATCTTGTTTCTCTCTACAAACTCTTGGGTTTCTGCTAGAGTGATACAGGAAAGCTACAGACAGAACAGCTTTCTTATCCAATGAGCCATAGATTTTAAAACTGCCAGCTTAATACCAGTTGACATTGTTTCAGCCTAAAATGAGAGTACCTCTGAAAGAACATATATTAAGCTAAAATATAGTGACATCTTTTAAGAATTACCCATTAATCATTATATTCCCACTTTAAGAATTTTCTTCACCCCTAGAATCTGCACATCATATGCCCCAGATTTTCTTTACAAACCGAAATCTCTAGACGGTCTTTCAGTTTTGCAAGCATAAAAAAAGACTCCATGGGTTTTTGCCTGAATTCTGCAGCTTCTACATTAGAGAACTGGGTTTGTACCAATTTGATGCCAAGGCTTATATAAAGAGAGGAGAAGGCCGGGCAGAGGTCTTAGCAATACAAACAACTAAATAACAACTTTTGACCCTTTGAGGGCTAGAACTAAACACTAAGTTCCCTTTGTGGCAGAGGCCATGCCTCTTGCTTTCTTTGTGTCTCCTCAATTCTGTCACAAAATCACGCATGTAATAGGCACTCAATAAATACCATGAATAATTATAATTTTTTCCAGTTCAAAAAGAAAACTCATTAAAAAATGTTTTGTTTGTTTTGGTTTGGGTGTTTTTGTTGTTTGAAACAAAATTTTATTATGTAGCCCGAGCTAGCCTGGAACTCACTATGTAGCCAAGGCCATGTTGACCTTGAACTCAAGATCCTCCTGCCTCAGCTTTCCAAGTACTGGGATTATAGGCATGCACCACCATGCTTGGCTTGGTTAAACAACTTTGAGAAAAATGTAGGAAGAAGAACAAACTACACAAGACCTCACAACCCAGATGGCAGTACAGTTAGGATTTAGTAAATATGCAGTTTGAGACGGTTTGAAATAGGGCCTCTGTTGACTATGCTGTGCCCAACTGTCAGTTCATTAGTCCAACCCACTCTTTCTCACTCCCTGTAACCCTAAAAGTAGTTCTTAAATACCCTTATGTCTGGAAAATTCCCATCTGCTCCACCTACGATCACAGCTGGCAGAATGAAGACATCATGTTCCTTCTATTAGGCCTCTCCTGTAGGGTTTAAAAGAATTTAGGAATCTTGCATAGCAAATACACTCTGACCTCTCTTATCTATCCATCCAGTTACCTACCTGTTAATTAATCCAAGAGATATGTTGTGCTGTGAGACTCTCATTCTCTGTGACAAAATATCTGGCGTAAACAGCTGAAGGGAGGATGGATTTATTTTGGCTCACGATTGCAGAGATTTCAGTCCACAGTCCTTGGCTCCACTGATTCTGGGCCTATGGTGAGGCAGGACATTATGGCAGAGGCTGCTCACCTCATGGTGAATGGGAAATAGAGAGAGAGAGAGAGAGAGAGAGAGAGAGAGAGAGAGAGGAATAACTTTCAATGATCCTAGAGACCTACTTCCCCCAGCAAGACCTCACTTCCTAAAGTTTCTCCCACCTCTGAATACAGCATCACCAGCTGGGGATCAAGCACTCAACACAGGAGCCTGTGGGGGAACTTTCACGTTCAATCCATAGTCTGTCTGCTCAGGCCTCACTATGACCTGAGCTTAGTATGCACCCCATGCTACACCCAGACATTTCTCACCATAGTCTGAGAAAACAGTGGTGAACAACCAGACTTGATCCCCTTTTGTCCTCAGCTCATAGTCCTGCATGAGAGAAAGATAAAGAACAATAAGCAAGAAAGTAGGTAAAAAAAGAATTCAGAGAAAAAAAGGAAGCCAAGAAGGATAGGAAAAGAAGACTAAATGTATTCTACTCAGCTAAATGCTTTTTTCACTTGGTGCTCAACTATTCAGTGTGTATGCCAGTACGTGTGTGTATGAATGTATGTATGAATCGGGGTGGTTTGAAGCAAATTATTTGTCAAGAGAAGCCTGCCTTCTGGTTGGACTAGTGAGATATGGAAAACAAAACCTAAGACCAAACAAATGAGACAAGCTATATTAAATTGTACACAGACTGTATGCAGTAGAGAAATCATAAAGACTAGATGGGACATAGTACTTGTTGAGTTTTAGAGACAAGAGATTATGCAGATAAATAGTTGCGAGTTTAGTACAGGTCCTAAATATGACCTGTAATTTTGAACAATCAGAACTCTGGAAGTCTCCTGGATCCTCTACTGCAACTTCACTTTGCTCTCCTAATAAGTTCTCCAAATACTGTTTCAAACGGAGATTATTGGTGGGAAACTGATGGCTGAATAATACTTGTATAGATGGAAAGGAGTGAGAGAGTTGGGAGCAATGCTACATTTACTATTATTTTCTTCCTCCTCTTAAGATCACTATTACTATACATGATACTATAAAGGAAAAGGCACTCACACTGACAGGAGTTGGGTCTTTCTCTCTTGCTGTCATGTTTATCTCTTTGTCTTTTATCTGAGTAGTTTCTTCATGATTTCCTAATTCCTGAAGGTTGCCTTTAGACCTTATATATGTACAGATGGGAAGAAATAGATCTATTTGTTGTTGTTGGGTACTGTCAAGTCGGGTCCGAATCATAGTGACCCTCATAGGGTTTTCAATGATTGTTTCAAAATTGCTTTGGGAGTGGACTGCCATGTCTTTCTCCCATTTTTGAAGTACTGGGGATCAAGCCTAGGTCCTCACAAAGTTCAGAGAAGCAATCTACCAACAGAGCTAAACCATAGCCTGAAATAGATCTATATTGTACATTTAAAGACAATTAGCATCTTTCCATAATGCATATGTAACTACTTACTCATATTCTGTGAGTTTGGGATTGTGATCAGAGAGAATTTAGAAACAGAATAGCTTTACTATCCTTACTTAGTGTATATGAAAAAGGAATTTCTAACAATAGGTAGCAATTCTCAAACTGAATAAAAATCATGGAAAGAACTTAATCTGAATATCAATTTTCCTACTTAGCAGTATGATATGCATGTTAACTTCTCTGATCCTCAGTTTGCTCGTCCATAAAATGGAGAAAATTCCTGTTTCACAGCTTTATTAAAGATCCTACATGAAATACCATGTATGAAATTTTATGCCCAGAGCCTGGCATTTAATAGACATTCAATAAATGTAAGTACTCTCATTTATTATGTATGATTGCAAGAACTTGTGCATTATTTAGTATCTAGAAACAAAGAAGAATTTGAAAGGTTCATTTTCAGCTAACATACCACTGTGTTTTTTAAATATATATGTAAAAATAATGCTTTATGGTTCTTAAAACTGAACATCGTATATCCTAAAGCCATTCAGAGATGTAAATCCTACAGATCAGTGGAAATATAATAGTAGTATAATAGCAATAAGAGAAATAAAATAGCTAAAATTGGCAGCTTACTTTGTGCAGAGAGCAGATCTCATTTGATCCTTATAAAATACTACAGACTATTATTATGCCCATTCTATACATGTGGATACTGAAGCATAGAGAGGTTAAGTGAATTGTCCAAGGTCACATAAGTGATAGATGATCCAGGACTGGAAATGTTTCTGTATTGATAAAAGCCTAAGGTCTTCTGTAACCTGTTCCCACTTTATGCTTACCAGAAGGAACCCTCATCCTGCACCCCATTCTTAAAGGATTTATTCTGTTCCTCCTCTGGTTGTATCCTTTATTGAGAGATCTATGGTGTATATTAAAAGCTAAACTCTTCAGGTCACTTTTGTTAGTCTTATCTGAGTTGTGCAAATCTGCCCACATAGAGAGTATTTTACAGGTTAGCCAGAGATTTGGGAAGAGTTTATACACAGAATTCAGGGGTACCACTTTCTTTTTTGGGTACCACTCTTCTTTCTGGAACTTTCTTCACTTCCCAGTTACCATATTTGTCCTGAAATTTGTCTCTTCCTCAAGCTGGCTTGAGCTTGAGATGCCAAAGGACATGCTCACTCAGAGCCTGAGACTCCTTCTGGACCTCAATTGGGGTACCAAAAGGCTGGGAATTCCTTGCACAAAAAAGTCCTCAGCTAGCTTCCCCAGCTTGTATAGAAGTCTCGCCAGATTGACCTTCTGAGCACAAACCATTCATGGTGTGCACATGACTGGTAGACGTATAGGTAGAAGATCTGCAGATGGGTATGTGCAGGGCCTTGAGGTATGGGAAGAAACTGAGGGTAACAGGGAAGGAGTCTGCATGAATGCAGCCAAGGGACAGCCACACTGTCCCAGGACTCTCACATTTTGGTTTAGAACATCAAGGAATTCAAGAACATTTTTTAAAAACTATTTTTTAAATTGAAAAAGAAAAGTTCCATACATTTATAGTGTACGATATGATGTTTTGATATACAAATATATTGTGAAATGGATAAATCAAGCTAACATATGCATTACCTCACATTTTTTTGTGTGTGTATATGTGGTTAGGACATACAAATCTACTCTTAGCAAGTTCAAGTGAACCATACATTGTTATTATCTACAGTAACCATGTTATATCATAGTTGTTGTTGTTAGGTGCCGTTGAGTCAGTGTCCAACTCATAGTAACCCTACATACAACAGGTGAAACACTATTGTCAGTGCTTCTTGGCTATTCATAGGGTTTCCAACAGCTGATTGTTTTGGGGGAGTGGGTTTTAGGGTCCTTCTCCCAAGCCTACAGCACCTGGTGTTCTCAGGTGGTCTCCCATCCAGGTACTAACCAGGCCCGACCCTGCCTAGCTCTGAGATCTGATGGGATTGGGCACCACCATGATATGGCTATAGGCATATTATATCATAGTTCTCCTGAACTGGTTCTTTCTTTCTAATCAAAATTTTCTATCATTTGGAGAAACATCTCTCCAATGCCTCCCACCTATTGATGTACCCCCAGTAGCCCCCCTTGTTCTCTAAGCCTCCATGAGTTTGACTTTTTGATTCTATATATAAGTGAACTTTTATGGAGTTTGTCTTTCTATGTCTGGCTTATTTCACTTGGCATAATGCCTTCCAGTTTCATCTGTGTTGTTGCAAATGACAGGATTTTCTTCTTTTTAAGGCTAAATAATATTCTATCTCACATACACCATATTTTCTTTATTCATTCATCCTTTGACGAACACTCAGGTTGATTCTATGAGTTGGTTATTGTAAGTAGTGCTGCAATACACATGGGAATGCAAATATCTCTTTGGTACACTGATTCCATTTCCTTTGTATATAAACCCAGTAGTGGGATTGTTGGGTCATGTGGCAGTTTCACTTTTAATTTTTTGAAGAAGCTCCATACTGTTTTTCATAATGGCTGTACTAACTGGAATTCCAACAGTGTTCATCAGTTCCCTTTCAAGTACTCTAAATTTGAATCTGGTATTTCAAGTCATTGTGAAGGCATTTTTTCTCAAGGCAGAAGACATAAAAAATTTTTATTTAACAGTTTATTTACTTGATTTATAGCTTCTAAATATTAAATATCCGAGGATAGTTACAAGAGCTGCTTTAAAATCTCTTTATGCTAAACTCATTATTTCGATAACTTAGGGATCAGTCTGTAATGATTACTTTTTCCCTTGAATATTGATTGCATTTTTCCAGTTCTTCATATGTGTAGTCATCACGGATTGGATACTGCATGTTTTGATTATACACTATAGATGATACATTTTGAAATGCTTCTCTGTGGGTTTCTCCCCCATTTTGTTCTAGCATGCAGTTAAATGGACTGCTTTCAAGCTTTTGATTCAACCTCTTCTGTGTGGGCAGAAGCTAAATGCTCAGGTTGACTTTATTAGCTGAGCTGTATGAATCTGCCCACCTAGTGGGTGTTTTACAGGTTAGCCAGAGATTTGGGAAGAACTTACACACAGAATTCAGAGCTACCACTTTCTTCTTTGGGGCATCTTCTCTTCTTTCTGGAACTTTCTTCACTTCCCAGTCACTGTGATTGCCCTGAAATCTGTCCTCTTCATGTAGGCAGTAAAACTGCCGACTTCCATCATTTAGCATGGTGATGGAAGGGGCCCGCCATTAGACTAAAGACTTTCAAAAACTAGGAAACCTAATGCTCTCCCCTTTTCTGAGTGTTCATCCTCAACTCCTCCCCTAGCAGCCCCTTTTCTGTGTCATACACATAGATGGTATGTGAGTTTTTTGCTAATATTTTGATATTATTGATGATTTTAGTATGCCCATTTTATTCCTTGGGCATGAATACTACTCATTTTTAGCTGTTCAAATAGAATTGCATTTTTTTTGGTAAAGGGTTTTTTTTTGAGACAGGGTCTCACTAGTAGCCCAGGCTGGCCTCAAATTTGTGATCCTCTTGCATCTGCTTCCCAACTGTTAGGATTACAATGATGTACCCCCATCCTCAGCTTATAATTAATACTAAGAGGGTAATTTGAGAAGTTGAGCCTTGGCTCTTTGGGATTTCTATATTTTCCCCCTTATATACAAAATGATTGTTTGATCTTCTACAAAATTATGAACTTTGGACATCCTAAATATATATCTTACCAATAGTGAATGAGTCAAAGTCATTGCCAATGTTTTCATTACATAAGGAAACAAGTCTGTTTCTCATGAAAACAAGTGTCTATTTGTTGATGGGAAGATTACATCGCTACTTTCCATTTTGGCCTACAACACAGCATTTACACGTTGGCACTTAATGCTAAATGATTCAGAGAGCCTATTTGCCTTACTATTTTAATCTGTTAAAATATAGTAGCAATTCCATTTCTGAATTCTTTCACTTCCATTATCAAGTTTACCAGTTGTTTCTTAAAAATGGAGCTATCAAAGCAGATGGAACAAAATATATTAAAAAACAGTAAGAAAGATTGAGTAGTCAAGATCTTACTAATAAAACTTAATCCAAAGAGGAAAAAGAAGCATAAAATATTATTTTCCTTTCACATGTGCTACTTTTAAGTCTCTTAAGTGGAGCACACATTTGAATAGAAGATGGCTGAGCACTTGTAAAAACTGAGAATTTTTCATTTCAAAGAGAAGTTTTGAATGCATGCAATCCTTTATACCAAAATATACCAATATTGAATAATGAATGAAAGAGATTCAACTAGAGAGACACTGCAGCTGGTTTCTAATGAGCCCAGTACAGCAGATGAGTTCTTTGCACTGGAGTCAGAGGTGGTGAATGTTCCACAGAATTTGCCTAAATAGGGGGGATTTTTAACATTGGCTTGTGTTTATGTCAGCTTGTTCTACTTCCAGTAACCAAGGTGATGATTTGAGACAACAACAAAACGGCACTTTGTAAAAATGAGCTATTTTTGCTATTTGTCAGCACTATTATTTGCCTCATTTGTCTATCTCCTGAAATATAGTAATTAATATGAGATTCTATACATAGTAATTTCCTGTAATATTGTAATGGCAGTAGCTAAAAAATAGTATGCTCTGCCAGCCAAATACCTTGATTAGTGTTTGGCATTTCTTTGATGATTCAGAAAATAATTCAAGATTTCAATGCTTTGATATCATTATGAACAGCATTCTTCTATTTATATCTTGACTTATACATTACTTTTTCTAATAACTATTTGTTGGGTACTTTCAATGTGTGTTGTTGTGTGTGTATATATATATTATATAGATTATGAATAAAGATGCTCTTTAAGAGTGGCACTTAATTGACTGATAGAAAATTAAAAATTGGTTCCATAAGCTTCTTTGTTCCTCTGATTGTACTGTTCTCATCCTTTCACGTCCAGCCTGATGAAATTGAGGAATAAGTGAATTATTAACTGTTAGAAATCTGGTAGGAGCTAAAACAAGTGTAACTACCTAAATTTGGGGATGTGAGTCACACTTTGTTTTTTGTTTTTTTTTGTAATCTTTTTTAATTCTTTTGACAAGATGAAAAATGAAGACAAAGATAAACCATGAGTACTGTCTCCTGGAGAAATCTGCCGTTATATCACATTTTGCATACCCAATCTTAATGCCTTTATATCTGATGCAAAAGGTGTGTTGATGTTCCTTTTCTGAAATTAAGTTCCTATTGAGAAAGACCTCTTTATTCCACCTATCTTTTCCTTCTTTGTTCCTTATTATTTTTTAAAGCCTTTAATCTGCAACTCAATGATCTAGCAGGAAACATATGGAAGGTTCAAATTGAATAATTAAGGAGCTTTAAATAAAAGGAAAAGTTGTGCTAGGATTGAGGGAAGAAAATAAGAGCTGTTATCTTACCTAGTATTGATGGGGCACTGGGAGAGAACATTTAATTGCTACTCATACAAAGTAGTTATTTAGAAAAGACAAGAACTGTGACCTTCAGAGGAGGGACACATTGAGAGAATGAGCCACAGGGTGATAAATTTGTAGACTTCACTTTCCTTTTGCTTTTTGTTTTTGTTTTTTTTTTGGCAGTACTAGGGATTGAACCCAGGGCCTTTTTCATACTAGACAAGCACTGTACCACTGAGTTACACCCTCAGCCTTAGTTTTTAGAGACAGAGTCTTGCTCTGCATCTGATTTGTAGCCCTCTGAAACTATTCAAAGAGTCTGTTTTAGAATCAAGAATATACAATAAATCTTGGTGGGTTTTTTTTTCTTTTTTTCTTTTGGATTTGGGGGTTGAACCCGGGCCTTGTATGTGCTTTGCAAGTCTTTTACCACTGGGCTTCACCCTCAGCCTGTTTCCTATTTTTTATTTTGCATCAGGGTCTCGCTCAGTTACACAGGCTGCCTCTGGCCTCAAACTTCAGGTCTTCTTGGCTCTGCCTCTCAAGTTGCATATACCACTGCAACTGACATTAATCCAGTACATTTTATGCTAGCAAAATTCTGTATTTGTGGTGCATTTGCAAAGAATGTAGGTATTTCCTCACTCTTACCTAACTCTTACCTTTGTCTAGTATTTGTCTCATATCTTAACATAAAAACTTTATTCAACCTATAATTATTAATTGGCTGCTAAATAGTTTTCACCCCACATCTGTCTCTCTTCAGTTATTTTCTGTAGACTTGAATTACAGCCCATAAAAGAATTTGACCTTATTGTATCATTTATTCTACATAGTGCACTTATTATATATCTTCTCAGACATATTAAAGCAGAATATATATGACATATGTATCAGTTGTAAAGCATGGTGAACGTGGACACGATTGATCACTATTGACAACATTGATTACCAACTTAACAGCTAGAACCTTCTCAAAACTGTTGCATCTCCAGTTCTTTCCTTTCTTAACTGCCCCCACCAGGGATAAATAATATGTAGATTTTATATTTATTCTCTTGCTTTAAAACTATAGTTTTATATGATATATATTTATATTTCTCTACATATTGTATTGTGTAGTTTAACTGCTACTAAGCTTTAAAAAATTGCATAATGTAATAATCAACTGCAAATTGCTTTTCTCATTCTTATTTCTAAGATGCATCTACGTTATTGTGCATAGCTTTATTTCACTTATTTTCATTGTCCTATAATGTTCTATTAACTCCAAATGATACTGCTATGAATACTCTTGTACAGCTCTCCTGTTGTACTGTGCAAGAGATACTCTAGATGTACTTTGGGATCTAATTAATAGCACAATATATGAATCTCTCCAAGATTATTTGTTAACATATTTTCTGAAGGGGAGTTAACAGTTTATATTCCTATAGGCAGTGTGAAAGAACTGTTTCAACTAAACCTTTATTTTATCTTTTATTTTTTGAGACAGAGTTTGTGTAGCCAAGGCTGTCCTGGAACTCACTATGTAGCCCAGGCTGTTCTTGAACTCATGATCTTTTTGCCTAAGCCTCCTGGAATGCTGGTCTAGGTGCATGCCACTATGCCTGGCTCTAAATCTTTATTTGCATTGCATTGCTAGTCTAGTACCTATAAAATTGGATCTCATTGTGATCTTACTTTGTATTATTCTGGTTGCAAGTGAGTCTGGGCAATGTTTTGTATTTTTAATCACTGTGTTCCTTTTGAGAAGTTCCAGGTTGGATTCCACACAAATCACATTTTAAAGTGCAGGTTATTTGTTCCTTTATTATTGATTTCTGAGAGTTCTTTATCTTATTATTAATTATCATACACACACACACACACACACACACACATATATATATATATATATATACTGCACACACACTTTCCCCATATTTGCTCTGTGGCTTTTCATTTATTGGTTGGATTTAAGGAACAGAAATTCTTACTTTTAATGTAGTTGGATTTTTCAATTTTTTATGGGTAGTGTTTCTTTTTCTTTCTTTGTTTAATCTCAGAAATTGTTTTAAACAGTAAAAATGTTCTACATATTTTCCTTTTATAATATGTCTTATATTGAGAAGTGATTTTTGTGAGTGGTATGAAATATGCCTTTAATATCACTTTTTTGGCCTATTATAGATAACTAATTGTCTGATTTTCACTGCACATTTTGAATTTCCATCTATTCTTTCTTGCCTTTAAGAAATTATTTGAGGTTTTTATTTACTGGCTTAATTTGTCTTATTTAATTTTTCTTCATCCCATTGTTTTGAAAGTATATATTCTTTAGTTCTTTTTGTGGCTGCTTTTGAAACATTACCATGTGAATTTGACTTTATAAAATCTACAGATATTAATCATCTGAAGATTGCCAGGATGCCAGAAACTTTACTCTTGTTCAGATATTGTCCAATATTTTAATTATATTCTTTCAACAATAACAAATCCCCTTGTTAGATATAATTATTTTATAACAATTTTTTTTGTTTAAGTATAGCTAAATATTTCTCAATTTCTTTGCTTACCACTCTTTCTTTCATCTCAGAATTTCCTTCTGGGAAATCACATGCTTCTTTGCTATGGTTTTTTGGTGAACATCTGTTGATTGTTTCTTCTTCCTCCTCCCCTTCTTCCTCCTCCTCTCTTTCCTCCTTCTCCTCCTTCTTTTCATCTAGATATTTAGAAATAGTTGTTTAAGTTATAGAATTCTAAGTTGGCTATTTTTTCCCAACATCTTGAAAATATTGTTTTAGTAACTTCTGGCTTCCATCATTGTTATTGGTAATTCTGCTGCTAGTCACTTCATAGATGATCTCTGCATCAGTCAGTTATTGCTGGGTAAGAAACCATCCCTAACACATAGTGACTCATTTCTTCTTCTTCTGCATGAATGTAGAATGCCAGTCCACCGAGACTCAGATGATCTAGGCTACACTTGGCTGTGCACCTCTGCTTCAGGTTATAGATCTGGCTGAGGTTGGCTCCCCACTCTGTTTGGCTTATACCAGATTGGTCCATCTTCATGTTTGGACCCAGATATTAGTTATTATAATCATTTTACATTAGGTCAACGGGCATGCTGAATTTTTGAGGGTAAAGTTGCCAAGTGTGTAGTAGATTTGCTAAAGTAGTGAAGAAGAAAATGTGTAATTAATAGCAGAGAGAAATAGAAGAACCTGGATGATGTTTTTATGGGTAGCATACTTTTAGAAGATACTGCAGTTATTTCTCACTATCTTATCCATTGGGGAAGCTGACATGTTTACTTAAAGAATGTTGGATAAATTGGGAGTCAACTGATTGCACTTAGCTCATAAAATTACACCCAGAACAACTGCATTATACCCAGATACTTCAGAAGAACCTACAAATGACTTTGATTGCTTATAAAGGTACCCATAAAGTTATAAATGATAATTTTTCATTTGATTTAAGGTTTGACTTTTAATGGCCTAATGATCTACCAGTATAAGAATAAATATAGCACACTGGATTACAGTGAATTTTCTGGCAAAATGTGCACAGTCCAGGCCCAACTGGTTTCAAATGGGATCGTCAAGTGGAAACTAACAAAGTACAAATGAATTAATAACTGGCAGATAAGAGTTTCATATTATTTTAAAATAATAGCATTCTCTTACTCTGAGATATCTCATGAGCTACGAATTCTCCAAGTGTTATTTGACTAGATCAACCTTTGACTGGAATAGAATTTCACCTTTTCCTGTTTAATTACTGTTTGTGTCTCTGTTTGCAAACAAATAAACATTTTTCTCACTCATGTTACCTAAACACCAAATGAAAATGAAAACATAATTAGTGTAATTATTCAGGTCTTGGTAGGGTGTCCTGGTCCATTAATTCTAATTTCAGAAATTCATTATCTTTATAAAATAAGTGAGGTGAAATCACTTGCTTTGTATATAACAGTACTAAACCATGAACATCATTGGAAGTAATTTGTTCTGGTATCAAACAAATGAAACATAGGCATAGTTCCCAGGAACTAATGGTTTTGGAGATAGGCAAAACACAGGCATATATGATTGATGTCTGTTGATGATGAAAAAGGTGATACTCTGGCAAGGAACTTTGTCTCTTTAAGTTTTTTGTAAGCATATAGTTGCTCTGTACTGATAAGTTAAACAATGAGTCATTTTAATTTTATAAGTTGTTATTGAACTAACCCTTCCATTCTTATTAATATTATGACGCTGGTTGGAAAACCAAAGTTATAGAAATTGGACTTCCAATTAAACTCATATTGAAGAATTTCATATTTGGATGATAAGCAATGTAAGGCATGACTGATCCTCCAAGGTCAAATTCAGGTCCCAAACTAAACTTGCTTTAACTTTTGTCTCAAATATCCTTGTAGAAGGATATGGAATCAACCAAATTACCCATCAATAGAAGAATGGATAAAAAAAACTATTGTACATATACACAGTGGAATACTACTCAGCAATAAAAAAAATGAAATAATGCCATTTGCAGCAACATGATGGAATTGGAGAAAATTATTTTAAGTGAACGAACACAATCTCGGAAAGAGAAATACCACATGTTCTCACTCATATGTGGGAGCTGAATCAAAGTTATAAGAAGGAAAAAATCCTATGCAGAGGTCGGAACATAATAATAATAAAAAAATCCTTATAGAGCACAAGGTCTATCCCTCAGACCACTGGATCTGTAGCTTGAATCCTGAAATTTATATTTATAGTTGCTAATAAAAACTTGATATTCCTGGGACCCATTCCAAAATTTCAGATTCAGTATATCTTGGATGAACCTGAAAATTTGCATTTTATTTTATTTTATTTTTATTTGCTTATTTTAAGTTTATTTTTATTTTTATTTAGCAGTGCTGGGGAGTTGAACTCAGGTCTCACACATGCTTTGCAAGCACTGTACTGCTGAGCTGTACTTCTCAGTCCATTTTCACTTTTTTTTTTCCTTCAGTACTGGGGATTGAACCCAGGGCCTCACACTTGCATGCTTTGCAAGTGCTGGACCACTGAGCTGCACCCTCAGCCCATTTTATTTTACATTTTGAGACAGAGTCTCTCTAAATTACACAGATTGCTTGTGGTCTTGAACTTGTGATCCTCCTGCTTCCTGCCTCTGCCTCCCAGATTGCTGGGATTACAGGCTTGCGCCACTGCGCCTGGCCATTTTTCACTTTTTATTTGATACAGGGTCTCACTATGTAACTACCTCTGTCCTTGAACTGGCGATTCTCCTGTCTCTCCCTGCCTAGTTGCTGGGATTATAGGTGTGTGCTACCACACTTGTCTGAATATTTACATTTTAATAAACTGTAGAGGAGTTAAAATATTCAAATTAACACATGTTAATTACATACATTAATGGGATTTATTGTGATATTTCCCTACATGTATACACTGTGTGTTGCTCATGTCCACCCACCCTTCTACCTTCATCCCCCTTCTACCTGGCACCATTACCAGTCCAGGCGAACATTTTGAAGGTGGCCATGAGGTCACACTTTGCTGGACTTTTGTGCTAGCAGATCTGTTTCATATGATGAAGGAGGCCATATATCACCTCTTCTGCTTCTTTACCCAAAAATCTGATATACAAGTGGCTTATAACCAACAGAGCTTTAATATTAATATATTACAAGCAAAGAAACAACAAAAAGACAAGAAAGATGTCTTACAGTACTAGGAGGTTGGCCCAGGACCTCACATGTGTTAGACAAGTGCTCTACCACTGAACTGTATCCCTTGCATCTTTTTTATTTTACTTATTTTATATTGAGAAAGGGTCTTGCTAAATTGTGCAGGCTGTCTCTGTCCTCAAACTTGCAATCCTCCTGCCTCATCCTCCCAAATTACTGGGATTACATACATGTGTCATGGTGCCCAGCAAGAAAGATCTTTTAAAACACACAATTCAAGTGGAAAAAAAATCAAGACTGAGAAAATCAAATTTTCAAGTGATAAAACTTTGATTTTTTATAATAATTAAGATAGCAACTTAAAGTTTCCAGGAACCCAAAACAATAGGAAGACACTGTTAGTTCTATTATCAGTTTTCATGGCCAAAATGAGAGGAAAATGCCCACGCCTTAGTGGAAGGGAAGTTTATCCTGGCTCAGAAGGGCACTGAGTGATGAAGTCATGGTGTTAAAGTCTATCTTCATTGCCAGATATGGACATACCATGCGCACGTCTATTCCCTATTTCCTACTCATGGAAGATGAGGTATGTGGTAGTGTCAAGCTGTATATAGGAGACATCATCTGTCACAAGTGCTCACATCTTTCTAGAAAATGAAGATAAGCATCTAAGTTACTTCCCTCTGACATCCACAATTTATTCCTCCCATCAATGGGAGTGATTACTTAAAGTCTACTCTCCTGCCATGATATCATGTTCTTCCTGCTGTTAGACTCCTATACCAGCTCTATCTTCTCCAGAAGGCCTTCCAGCCAGTTCATTATTGTTTCCTGGATTAGCCCAAATCCATCCAAGGGAAATACTCTTTGGAGTTTTTGCAGTTGAAAACATGACATGGGTCAGAATCATGGTGCCTTGTTCATCAATCTCAGATCCAATGTAGCTTTTAGGCCCAGACAGGACAGAATGGGAGTAACTTTGGCTTCTGACTTTCATTTTCTTTTACTATTGAATTTAGTAGCATGAGAAGAAATCCTAAAAGCTGCTTTTGATCTTATTTGGGATACTTACCTATATCATGGAACCATTGCTGGTCTTATATGGAAGTGAAACGAATAGGCATCTAGAGGGTGTGATTTGAGAGACAAAAATAAAACCCCATACTGAAAAATATCTCCCCAAGTAACTAACATGTACTTTAGGTTTGAAATTCCACCATTATCAGTTCATTCATTTGTGTTTAAAACTTCCAACTTTATATTGCTGTATCCTAAAATACATACAACGTGAGTGGATTCATCAGTTCATTACTCTTTGTAGCAGAAGAACTGGAATATAGAACCCTGAGATTCTAGGGGCAAGAAAGAGTTTCTTACAGAAGGACTGTGGGTGTAGAAGAGTAGCAGGATCTGAAGGTATTTATCTCATGATTTTACCTAGGGCTATTCTTGCCCACTGCGCTGGGATGGAATAAGTCTGTGAAGTACAATTTGATTGTCTAATATTAGTATAAGGGAAATAATCTAGAAACTAAAAGAAATCCTTTAATTCTAGGCATGCTTTCAGTAAAATTCACACATGTAGTGATAATATATTTAAAAAGAGTGAGAGAGATCATAATTAATAATTAAAGCATGAAAAAGAGGACTTCAGGGGACATCTGGTACAAATGGGTACAATAGGTGCCTTGTGTGAATTGTGTACTATTATATTATTATCTGCTTCTTCAGAGAGAAGTTGCAGAGGTGGAATGGATTTTATTCAGAGGATCAGAAAAGAGATGTTGTTAGAGGGCCTCCTAGTCACTGGTCCCTATTTAATGTGGCAGTTTGTGTTATGACTTCTGGTAGATCCAATGCCTAATATTCTGGCAAAATGTATGCAAAATGGAAATGTTCATCCATCTGAGGGTAGATATATACTATAGCCTATTTGTTTCATGGGCTGGGATTTAGTTCAGTTGGTAGAGCGCTGTGCTGCAGTCTCTGAGGTCCCGAGTTCAATTCCCAGCACCGCAAAAATGGGAGAAGGACCTGGCAACCCGCTCTCAAGGCAATCCCCAAACAGTCAGCCATTGAAAACCCTATGAGGGTCGCTATGAGTTGGACACGACTTGACGGCACCTGACAACAACAACAACAATTTGTTTCATAAAATATATTATGCAAACATAGTAAGGAGTAATTGTCATTACATATAAAAATAAGCCAAGCTTTTTCAAGAATAACCTGAATGGTCCTAACTGTAAAAGGAAGCTGTCCAATGAAATGAGTGGTCTTCATACATTTCAGCTACACATTGGAAGGGAAATTACATTGAGGAAATGGAAGGAACATTTATGTGTTCCTTTTTGCTTTATGAATGTTCATTGATATTTAAAAAAGATTTTACTGTGGTAAGAATGGATACATTTTGCAAGCTACTTTTGAAATAGTCTAGAAGGTCTTTGTATTTATACAAACATGCCTAATTTTCCTGATAAGCAATTTAAAAAAGCATATTCTATTACTGTTTGATCAATTGTGTTATATCAGTGTTAACAGATATTTTAAAAATAACTTAATTTTTTTAGGGCAATTTTATGTCACAGCAAAATTGAGAAGGAAGTACAGAGATTTCTCATATATTTTTCCCACATTTGCCTAGCATTCCTCATTATCAACATCCCCCACCACAATGGTACATTTGTTACAACTGATGAACCAACATTGTTGTTAGATGTCTTCCAGTTGGTTCCAACTCATAGCAACCCTTTGTACAACAGGGGAAACAATACCTGACGCTGTGCCATGCCTGGCACTATGTCAGTGCTTCTCTACTATTCAAAGGGTTTTCAATGGCTGCTTGCTTTGAGAGTGGATTGCCACATCCTCCTCCCATTTTTGCAGTACTGGGGATTGAATCTTGGACCTCAGAGAATGCAGAGCAGCACTCTACCAACTGAACAAACCCCATTAGCACATCAATGATCACACCAAATCCAAAGTTTACATTAGGGTTCAATCTTGGTATCATACACACCATGGTTTGGACATTATGGTATCCTAGAGAGTGGTTTCAAATCCAAAAAATTCTCTGTGCTCTGCTTATTCTTCTCTCCCCTAGCTTCCACTGCCCTGCAACTACTAATCTCTTTACTATTTCCATAGCTTTGCCTTTTCCAGAATCATATAGTTGGTATTATACACACTGTGACCCTTTCAGACTGGCTTCTTCCACTTAGTAGTACAAATCTTAAGGTTCTGCCATGAATATTCATGACTTGTGAACTCTCTTCTTTTTAACACTAAATAATATTCCATCTTATGTATATACCATCACGTATCCATTCACCAGCTGAAGGCATTTTGATTGCTTCCACATTTTGGAAATTATGAAGAAAGCTGTTATAAACATATATTAGCTGGTAAAAACTTGGAGATGTAAGTTTTCAATTCATTTGGGTAAATACTCAGAAGCATAATTATTTGATTGTATGGTAAAAATGGGCTGGGATTTAGCTCAGTTGGTAGAGCGCTGGGCTGCAGTCTCTGAGGTCTCGAGTTTAATTCTCAGCACCGCAAAAATGGGAGAAGGGCCTGGCAATCCACTCCCAAGGTAATCCCGATATAGTCGCCATTGAAAACCCTATGAGGGTCACTATGAGTCGGATACCGACTCGACAGCACCTAACAACAACAACAACAACATGGTAAAAATATGTCTGGTTTTCTAAGACAACATCAATTGGTCCTCCAAAATAACTATACCATATTTTATCCTCACTAGCAGTGAATGAGAATTCCTGTTGCACCACATTCTTGTCAGTATTTGGAATTGTTTTGGCCATTATAATAGGTGTGTCATGGTATCTCATAGTCATTTTAATTTGAATTTCCCTGATGACATATGATGTGCAGCATCTTTTCTTTTCTCTTTTCTTTTCTTTTCTTTTCTTTTCTTTTCTTTTCTTTTCTTTGCAGTACTTGGGGGTTAAACCCAGGGCCTCGTGCTTTCATGCTTTGCAAGTGCTGGACCACTGAGCTGCGCCCTCAGCCCATTTTTTAACGTTTTGAGACAGAGTCTTGCTAAATTACACAGTCCGCCTCTGGTTTCAAACTTGTGATCTTCCTGCCTCCACCTCCCAAGTCACTGGGATTATAGGCATGTGCCACCGCACCTGGCTCTGCATCTTTTCATATATTTGTCATGTGCATATCTTCATTGGTAAAATGTCTATTTGGGCTTTTTGTCCATTTTTATTTGGGGCTTGCAGTTTCTTATGGCTGAATTCTTAGTTTTAAGAGTTCTTTGTACATTTTAAATAAAAGTCTCTTATCAGATGTGACTTTGTAAATATTTTCTCCCAGTCTGTGGCTTGTCTTCTCATTCTCTAGACATTGTCTTTCACAAAGTGGAATTTTTAATTTGAATGAGATCCAGCTTTCAATTATTTCTGTCATGGATTGTGCAGTTAGTATTCTATCTAAAGTCATTGCCTCCCAAAAGGCCATCTAGATTTCACCTGTTATCTTCTATGCATTTTATAATTGTGTTTTACATTTAGGTCTTTGATTAATTTTGAATGAACTATTGTGAAAAATATAAAGACTATGTTCAGGTTTACTTTTTTGCATGTAGATGTCAGGCTGTCCCAGCACCATTTTTGAAAAGACTATCTTTCCTTGGTTGTATTGCTTTCGCTCCTTTGACAAAAATTACTTGACTGTGTATTTGTGGGTGTAATTTTGGACTATTTTGTTCCATTGATTTATTTGTCCACTTTTTGGCCAATAACACTGTCTTAATAACTGTAGATTTATAGTATATCTTGAAGTTGGGAATGTCAGTTTTCTGACTTTGTTCTCACTTAGCATTCAGTTGGTTATTCTGAGTATTTTGTTGCTCTGTATAGATTTTAGGATCAATTTGTCCATAACCATAAAAACTTGTGAGAATTTTGATTGGAATTATGTTGAATCTACAGGTCACATCGGGTAGAACTTACATCTAGACAATGTTAGTCTATGACCACGGAGTAGCTTTCCATTTATTTGGTACTTTTTTATTTCCCTTATTAGACTTTTGTAGCTTTCCTCATATTTTGTAGATTTTGTACATATTTTGTTAGGTTTATACCTAAGTGTTTCTCTTTTTGGGTGCTGCTATAAGTGGCAATGTGTGTTTAATTTCAAATTTCATTTGTTATATAGGAAAGCAATGGATTTTTGTGTACTAACTTTATATTCTGCAATCTTGTTATAATCATTTATTAGTTGTAAGATTTTTGTTCAATTCTTTATGATTTTCTGTATGTATGATCATGTCATCTGCAAACAAAGGCAGTATTATTTCTTCCTTCCCAATTAGTACACATATTATTTCTTTTTGAAACATATTTTTGCATGGCTATGACTTCAAGTACCATGTTGAAAAGAGGGAATGAGAGGAGATATTCTTGCCTTTGTTTCTGAATTTAGCCATAAAGCTTTGAGTTTTTTCACCATTAATATAATGTCAGGCGTAGGATTTTTGTAGATATTCTTTATCAAGTTGAGGAACATTCTTTCTATTCCTAGTTTGCTGAGAGTTTTTTTTTTTAACTATGAATGAAGATGTGATTTTGTGCAGTGCTGTTTCTGGATCTGTTGATTATGACCATGTGATTTTTCTTCTTTAGCTTATTGATTTGATGTATTACACTTTGATTTTGAATACTTGACTAGACTTTTACATCTGGAATAAAATCCACTTGATCATACTGTTTTTTCTTTTTATACATTGTTGGATTTCACTTACTAATATTTTGCTGAGGATTTTTTGCATCATGCTCATGAATGATAGCATTCTATAGTTTTCTTGTAATATCTTTGTCCTTTTTTTTGTATTTTGGTAATGCTGGCCTCATGAATGTATTAGAAAATATTCTTTTGCTCCTATCTTCTGGAAAATATTATAGAGAATTAGTATTATTTCTTCCTGTGTGGTAGAATTTATTGATGTGCCCATTTGGGTCTGCCATTTCCTATTTTGAAAAGCGTATTAGTTATTGACTTAATGTGTTTGATAGACATAGATATATTCAGATTTTAGGTCTATTCAGGTATATTTCTGGGTAAGTTTTGGAATATTGTATCTTACATAGAATTGGTCCATATCATTTAAGTTATCAAGTTGGTGGGTATAAAGTGGTACATAATGTTTCTTTATTATCATTTTAGTCTCCATGTGCTCTGTGGTGATGTCTCCTCTGTCATTTTTGAGAGTAGCAATTTGTGTCATTTGTCTTTTTTATTACTTAATCTTACTAGAGTCTTATCAATTTTACTTATGTTTTCAAGCAAGTAGCTTATTATTTCATTTATTTTCTATTTTAAATTTTATTGAATCTGTTCTAGATTTTATTTTTAGCTTATTTTGCTTTGGACTTAATTTGTTTTGTTTTGTTTTTATAGTTTATTAGATTACTGGTTTGTTAGGTTATTGTATTAGTTACTTTTTGCATCACTTTGACATAATGCCTAACAGAAGCAACTTAAGGGAGGAAAGATTTATTTTGGCTAATGGTTTTAGAGAATCAGTCCCTCATGGTAGGGAAGGCATAGCAGAGGAGCTCACTCCAAGGTGTAGGGGTCATGTGGCAGAGGACAACCATGTGTATCACAGTGAACTAGGAAGCAAAGAAAGTGAGGACAGAACAAGGGGTTGAGTATCACTTTCAAAGGCCCACCCCAGTGACCTACTTCTGTCAGCTAACTTCCATTTCCTGAAGTTTTCACAACCTTCTGAAATGGTGTCACCAGCTGGGGACCAAGTGTTTATACATGAACCTGTGAAGAATATTTTATAATCAAACTATAGCAATTATTGATGTGAATTTTTTCTGCTTTACTCTGCTCTTTTTCCTTGAATTTGCTCTTTTGTAGTTTATTAGAGTATTAGTTTATTAGATTATTAATTTGAGATCTTTCTTCTTATATATTCAGTGTGACAAATTTTTAAGAACTTTCAGTGTGCCCTACAAATTTTGATAAGTTGTGTTTTCATTTTCATTTACTTTAACATATTTTAATTTTTTTCTTGTGATTTCTTCATTGATCTCTTGGTTACTGTGAAAGATGTTGTTTAATACCCATATATCTTGGAATGTTTTAGTTATTTTTCTGCTTTTACTTGTAGTTTCTAGTCATTATGATTTGAAAGCAGACCTTATATGATTTTCATTCTTTTAAATTGCTTAAGGTGTGATTTAGACCCTGAATGTGGTCTCTTGTGGTCAATGTTCCATGAAGCTTGTGAAGAATGTGTAATTGTTAGAGGAAGTAATCTATATGTTCAATTATATCCAGTTGATTGATGGGTTTGATGAGTTTGATTATGTCCTTACCAACTTTCTGCCTGCTGGTTCTGTCCATTGTTGATAAAGGGGTGTTGAAGTTTCTATAATAGTGGATTCATCTATTTTTCCTTGTAATTATATCAGTTTTTGCTTCATGCAGTTTAATGCTGTGTCATTAGAGCATCAGGCTAAGGATTAATATGTCTTCTTGGAATACTGACCCCTTTATCATTATGGGATTCCCTACTTGGTCTCTGATAATGTTCCTTTCTTTGAAGTTTGCTCATATGAAATTAATATAATTACTCCTATTTTTCCAGTGTAGCTGGCATATCTTCTCCATTTATTTACTTTAAAGTGACATGTCTTTATATTTAAAGTGGGCTTCTTGTAGACAACATGTAGTTGGGTTCTGATTTTTTATTCACTCTGACAATTTATTTTTTGCATTTAGAGCACATATATTCAAAGAGATTGTTGATTATTTGAGTTAATATATAGCATATTTATTGTTATCTTCTATTTTTTGTCTTGTTCTTTTTTCCTATTTTCTCTTCCACTGTTTTCTGCCTTTTATTGTTTTTAAGAAGATTCTATTTTCTTTTGAATGTACATTTTTAATTAGCATGTATTCATTGTACAAAATAATGGGCTTCATTCTGACAGTTTCATATATATATATATATATTATGTACTTTGATTATATTCACCCTCCATTGTCCTTCTCTCCTCTCTCCTTCTGGGCCTGTTCCTATTCTCAAATAGTTCCTTTTCTACTTCCATGTTGTTGTCCTTGTCTTCGTTTTCTTTTTCTTCCTCCTCCTCCTCCTCTTTTCTCCTTCTCTTCCTTCTCCTTCTTCTTCTTCCTCTTCTTCTTGTTCTAAACTAGCCTCCACGTGTGAGAGAAAATATGAGATATTTGTCTTTCTAAGTATGGCTTATTCTACTCAACATGAAAATCTCTAGTTCTAGCTATCTATTTTCCTGCAAACAAGGTCTTCTCCTTTCCTCCTCTTCCTCCTCCTTCTCCTTCTTCTTCTCTTTCACCTCCACCTCCTCCTCCCCTCCCCTTCCTCCTCCTCCGCTACCATTTCCTCTTCCTCCTCCTCCTCCTCCTCCTTCTCCTTCTCCCTCTCCTTCTTCTCCAGTACTTGGTGGTTAAACCCAGGGCTTTACACAGGTGCTCTAATACTGATCCACATCCCCACCCCCTTTTTATTTTTTGAGAGAGGACATCACTAATTTCCTCAGGCTGACTCCAGTGTTGTACTCATGATCCTCTTGCCTCAGCCTCTTGAGTTGTTGAGATTACAGGGTGTGCCACAATGCCTAGCTTTGTCTTTTCATGGAGAAATAAAACTCCATTTTGTGTATATACAACACTTTATTTATCCATTCATCTGTTTATGGACACTTAAACTGATTCCACAACTTGAGTATTGTGAATAGTGCTACAATAAACATAGATGTGCAGGTATTTCTGTTGTATGCTGACTTAGATTCCTTTGGGTATATACCCACAAGTGGTATAGCTGGTTCATAAGGTGGTTCTATTTTTAGTTTTTGAGCAACCTCTTTACTCATTTCCATAGTGATTGTACTCATTTACATTCCCATCAACAGTGTATAAGGGTTTTTCTCCTTCCCTCATATTCTCATGTGCATTTCTTGTTTGTTTTCTTGAGAATAGCCATTTGGGACTGGAGTAAGATGGTATCTAAGTGTAGTGACAGTTTGCATTTACCTGATGGTAAAGGATGATAAACATTTTTTCGTGTATCTATTGGCTATTTGTACTTCTTTTGAGAGCTGTCTGTTCAATTCATTTGTGAATTTATTGATTTTTTTGGTGTTTAATTTTTTGAGTCTTTTATATGTTCTGGATATTAATCCTCTGTCAAATGAATAGTTGGCAAAGATTTTCTCCCAATCTGTAAGCTGCCTCTTCACTCTAGCAGTTGTTTCTTTTGCTGGGCAGAAGTTTATTAATTTTATGTAATCTCATTTGTCAATTCTTATATTCTTTCTTTCCTTATGCCTATATCTTGAAGTGTTTTCTCTGTGTTTTCTTCTAATAGTTTTAAAGTTTCAGGTCTTACATTAAGGTCTTTGATCCATTTTTAATTGATTTTTGTACAGGGTAAGAGATTAGGATATACTTTCATTTTTTTTCTAGATGTGGATATCTAGTTTTCTCAGCACTATTTGTTGAGAAGACTGTCTTTTCTCCAACTTATGTTTTTGGCATCTTTGTTGAAAATCAGCGAGCCATAGTTGTGTGAGTTTATTTCTAGGTCTTTATTTTATCCCATTGTTCTACATTAATTAATCATTGTATATGAGTTACTTTTTTCCTCTCTTAGCCTATCAGTTACACTTCTTTTAAAACTTTTGTTAGTGGTTGCTCTAGAGTTTGCAATATATACTTACAAGCAATCCAAGTTTGTTGTTGTTGTTGTTAGGTGCCGTCAAGTCGGTATCCGACTCATAGCGACCCTCATAGGGTTTTCAATGGCTGACTGCTTCGGGATTGCCTTGGGAGTAGATTGCCAGGTCCTTCTCCCATTTTTGCGGTGCTGGGAATTGAACTGGGGACCACAGAGACTGCAGCGCAGTGCTCTACCCACTGAGGCAAATTCCAGCCCAATCCAAGTTTACTTTCAAATAATAGCATAATACTTCACAACCAATGTGACTAACCACTAATAATTCCAATTTTTCCCTTTTGTCCCTTGTATCTTTGTTATCATTCATTTCATTAATGTGTAATCATACAAAAGTGTATATAATGCATACATAATATACATAATTGAATACATTTTTGCTATTATTATTTTGAACAAAATATTATCAGTTAAAGCAATTCAGAATAAGAGGGTTGAAGATGTAGCTCAGTGGTAGATCACTTATCTAGCACACATAAATTCCTGGGTTCAATCATCAGCATCACAGAAAAAATAAATCAAAAACTAAGAACAATAGAAAGAAAACTTTTATTTTACCTTCATTTGTTCATTTGTTTTTCCTTTCTTTGTGAAGTTCTGAGTTTCTGACCCTGTATTATTTTTCTTCTTTCTAAATAACTTCTTTAATGTATCAGAGGGCTGAGGATGTAGCTCAGTGGTAGAGTACTTGGCTAGCATGCATGAGATCTGGGGGTCCAATCCCTAGTTCAAGAAAGAAACAAATTAAGAAGGACACAGAGAGAGAGAGAGAGAGAGAGAGAGAGAGAGAGAGAGAGAGAGAGAGAGAGAGAGAGAGAGAAAGAGGAGGAGAGAGAGAGAAAGGAAGGAAGGAAGGGAGGGAGGGAAAAGAAAAGATTTCTTGTAAGACAGAACTATTGGCAACAAACCCTCTGAATTTTTGTTTGTCAGGTAAAGTATTTCTCTGTCACTTTTGAAGGATAATCTTCAGGGCACAGAATTCTAGGTTGATATATTATATTTTTCTCTGAACACTTTAATTACATTCTTTTTGGTTGCATAGCTTCTGAGAAATCAGATGTAATTCTTATGTTTGTTTCTCTGTATGTTAGGTATTCCCCATTCCCCTCTGGTTTCTTTCAGTAATTTTCTTTGGTGTTCAGTAGTTTGAAAATTATATGCCTAGATGTAGTTTTTGGCATTCATTATACTTGGTGTCTATGGTTCGGTGTGTGACATTAATTTAGGGAAATTCTCATCATTATTTTTTCCCAATATATCTTCTGTTCCTTTTTCTCTTTATTCTATAGTCCTATGATTAGATATCAGCATTTTTGTGACTGTGAGCCTCTGGCCCATGAGTTAACTTGGCAATTGCTTCTTCCACCCTTACCCCCCACCACTGCTTAGGTGGGGCAGGATGGCTCCAGTGGGCTGGAGTTGGGTGTTTCCCTTCCCCCAGGTCAGTTAGGCTTTGATAAAACTTTAGCAGGTCTTCTTCACCTTCTCTGGGCTCAGACCTAGGTAGTGGCACCATAGCTAAATACATCAAAGTTAGAATCATTGTTAAGTATGGGGACCCGTTATGGGATGTCGCTCCAGAAAATGGTGAAGAAAATTGAAATCAGTCAGCACACCAAGTACATTTGCTCCTTTTATGGCAAAATCAAGATGAAGAGATGAGGTATGGGGGTCTAGCACTGTGGATTCTGCATGAAAACAGTAGCTGGTGATGCCTGGACCTCTAACACCAGTTCCCTTGTCACAGTTTACCATTAGAAGACTGAGAGAATTAAAAAACCTGTAGAAGTTCCAGCACATGAGGCACAATTAGCTTATAATGCTTGAGTTAATTTATATAACAAAATTGGCTTGATTTATTTTTAGTTTTATTTTTATGGTGCTGGGGACTCAACCCAGGGCCTTGCACATGTTAGGCAAGTAGCAAGTATTCTACCATTGAGCCACCCCCAGCCCTTGGTTTGTTGTTGTTGTTGTTGTTGTTGTTGTTGTTAGGTGCCCTCAAGTTGTGTCCGACTCATAGAGACCCTCACAGAGTTTTCAATGGCTGATTGTTTTGGGATTGCCCTGGGAGTGGATTACCAAATCTTTCTCTCATTTTTGAGTGCTGGGAATAAAACCCAGGATCTCAGAGACTGCAGAGCGGTGCTCTATCAACTGAGCTAAATCCTAGCCTGGGTTTGTCATTACTTGTATTAATTGAGAATTCTGATTTTCATTACATTAAATTACTTTTTCAAAAGAGACTCAAAAATTGAAGCCCTTACTAATTTATATGAAAGAAAAGAGGCTACAATGAATAATGGTAACCCCATTTTTTTCCCAGTAGTCAAATGATAAATGATAATACAAGAATAGAAGCCTCAGAGGTTACATTGTATGTCTTAGCTTTTTTTTTGTTTGACTTTTATAAGATACATTGGTACAAATTGTGCATATTTTGCTTTAAAGTCACAGTAATGCTATTTTTTAAAAAAGGATTTCTAAAGGTGTAGGAAATATTAAAGGCTAAAGGGACATAGATATATTACCACTGCTCCTCCCCCCAGTACCAAACCAGAACAGCAACAAATTTGAGCAGGTTAGGGAGGGAGTGGTGAGCCTTGTTAAAGACATAGGGCTTTGCTTTATCTCGACGTGGTTCCTTTTCCCTACCACCTGCTGGAAGTCAGAGAAGATTTTTCTCAGATATTTATTCTGAGAACCTGGTTAAGCTCCTTGAGGCAAAACTCACAAAAGTGTGCCCTTGACTAGGTCTTCCTGGGATTTTAAATTCTTAGGTTGATCCATACTGTCCTGAGCCCCTAGCAGTTTGTCACTATAATTCAGGTTTTCCTACCCCAGCACTTGATTTCTGAGGTGGTTTCTGGCACTGTACTTAGGTCTCTGCATTGCCCAGAGCCCTGTACTCTCAATCCTGACTCCCCATGGGTTCCTTGAGCTGGAGGTTCCTTACTCCTCTAATCCTCCTGGGTATAGGATCACTGCAGAGAATAGGATCACGGCCATGAGGGGTACACTTGAAGAAGACAAGACAAAGAAGGGCTGAGATTCTAACAGATTTTGTGGTCAGACTTGGGAAGGATTCTGTTGTCATTGGAGCACAATCATTCTGAACTATCCACAGCTCTCAAGACTTTAAGGTGAGGACTACCTGTTCCTCATTTTGAACAATATCTTTAACTGAGTGGGAAAAAAAGCTCTTAGACATTTTCATATTACCTCTGAGGTTAACCAACAAAGTTGCTTTTTGATAATTTCTTCTAGGGGCTTATCAATTTGGGGAAAAGAATTGCTTCAAAGTGATTGCAGAATATTGTCTTTCCGTTAGAAGTTTGACTGACAGCCAGCAGCAAATGGCTGTTATAGATGAAAAAGAGTGCAATTAAAATGAGGCAAGAAGTATGCAGTTACCAGGGAGATCACTTCCAAGTCCACCTGTATGAGTTCATCTTATAAATGAAGTAGCTATGAAGCACCAGCTATACGAATTGTAGAACAATATTGTGAAAACATTATACCAGAGAAGTAAATAGCCTTTGTCAAGTACAAGTTCATGATATTGAAACTGTTGTTCTTGCCAACAGAATGGATATAAAGTCTCCATTTCTTAAAAAGACAAATCCATTTCATGGAGGAAATCAGTAAACAAACACAAAAGCTATAGAACTTTAGAGCTGAGAGTTTCCTTAAACTTATCCATCCAGCTGTATCATACAGATGGGAACCAAACCCAGGAAAGTTGGTGACTGGTTCAGGCTTGCATATGAGAGGCAGGACTTGAGTTGTATTCAAATCCAGGGTTCCAAAGATTTCTAATAAAAAATTTCCATCCTCTTTTTTTTGACATACTCTGCATCCAGGTCTATAGTCATACTTCCCTGGCATCCAATCTTGTCTGATCTCTGAAGCTGCCCAGGGTTGGGCCTGGTTAGTCCTTGGATAGAAGACCACCTGGGAATAACAGGTGCTGTTGGCTTGGGAGAAGGACCTGGTTGCTGACTCCCAAAACAATCAGCCATTGAAAACCCTATGAATAGTAGAGAATCATTGATAATAGTATCGAGCATGGCATAGGGTCAGGGAGTGTTTTGTCTGTTGTACATAGGGTCGCTAAGTGGGACTCAACAGCACCTAACACAACAACAACAACAACAACAACAACAACAACAAATACTGCATCTAATGCAATAGTTCCCAACTACATATCATTTTGTCCCCCCTCAGGTGTCCCTTTTGGCAATGTTTGGAGATTTTCCTTTGGTTTTCACAACTAGTTTGGGAGTTGCTACTAACATAATATGTAGGAGCTAGAGATGCTGTTCAACATCATGGAATAGACAGGACAGGCCCCACAAAGAATTATCTATCCCAAAATGTCAATTGTAATGAGATTGAAAAAGCCTGTTATAGACCTATAACAATAGATCTTAGTCTGTCCTTCATTAAGCCAACAGAATATAGGAAAATCTACATTTAAAGATAAGCAAGTGATTTACAAAGAAATTGCCAAAGTGTTTCATTAATAATACATTCTAATTTGAGAATCTGGACTAAGCTTTAATCAACAACAAAAAGATATGCATCAAAAGCATCTACTTCAAAAAAGACTGACAATCTTATATTAAGAAAACAGGAGGTGAGGAAAAAACATAGCAATACTATTGTTTCTTGATACTCTGTAGAATACGATGCCATTTCTTAGGATTTTTCTCAGTGTTAGACTTGTGGCCATCAGATGAAGTGCAAGGGGGATGCATTCTATGAATATACCCAATGTTCTGAGTGCTCAAAAATTTTATCTATCACTCAGCATTGGAGCTGGCATTCGAACTCAGAATTTCTATCTCCAAAAACATGTTCTCTCTACTTTTATACAGGGTGCATACAATGTATATAGAAATATTTGTGTATGTGTTTTCTGTGTATAATAAGAAGCCATAGCCTACAACAAGTGTAAATTCTTATCTGTTGTGTTTTTTCAAATGGTATGTAGGCAAACATTATTTTTTATCTTGTATTTTTTTTCACAAGGAACCAGAGATGAAAAATAACAACACTCTTTTTTACCAGGGAATCTCTACCTCAAAGTGGATTAGTTCTAAAAGCCACAACTTGTCTAAAGCCTTTTTTGGGGGGATCATTAGGCCTGTGTTACAATGAGGTGGAGAAGGCCCTGGCCAAAACTCGTGGAAGGCTTGAGATAAATGTTATAGAAAATGCTCTTAGCTGGTTACTTAGGCACTTTTGGCACAGTTTCTCTGCTCATTGCCTTCAGTGCAGCTGCAGAAATAGTGTAAAGGTGACAGGATTTCATTAGGATCTCTTAGCCTCAAAGGTTACCATCATCTAATGTTCAGCTCTGCTGCTTTGGAACTAGAATGTTTATTTTTCAATTTCTCTCTCAGTCTGAGTTTCTGTCCTTGTTTCTTCTGAAATATTTCACAAAGAATAGCATCGCTAACTGAATATTTCAACAGCATGACATTGGATATTAGTTGGAGATCTCTGGTGGGTTCTAGATTTTACTGTATTGTTTAAACCTGCAAGGTAATTTTTTCTTCTGTTTTAAGGTATTATTTTCAACCTCTTAATTTTAAACCTTTTAGCACAGACATTTATATAACATGTAAACATTATGCACTAAGAAAAAAATGAAGTCAGAAGATTTTAATCTTAGAATTCATTTTAATATTGTTTTATTTGGTTTTCTATAGCTCAATTCTGAGTGTTTCCTGCGGGCTGTTTCTTTATGGGCCTCCAAGGTAGAAGAATTCATTTTTAAGCATTTTTTTCATCTTTTTAATCTCTTTACTCCATGGCAAAAAGAAGTCAGCTTTGTTTCCTACTTTCACTTCCTTCCAACCTCTTTTCTATTCTATACCCAACAACCAAGTTGAAGGAAATTATTTCTTTGAAAGTATGATTCTTGACCTGGGGTACTGTGGCACATGCCTATAATTACAGTGACTTGGGAGGCTGAAACAGGAGGATCAAAGTCAGGGGCACCCTATACAACTTCTCAAAATGAAAATTTTCAAAAAGGCTGAGGATGCAGCTCAGTATTAGAGTGCCTCTGTAGCCCAAGGGCCTTGGTTCAATCCCCAGTGCTGACTGAAAAAAAAAGTATCATTCCCCTGGATGACCTAGGAAAAAGAACATTTATATATGGCTCATCTTTGGCACCTGTTGGCTCAGAGATAGGAGTTGGGGTTTTTCTGGATTTCGCTCCTACCGTCTGCTTTGTGCTTTCTACATCACATAACACTTGTGTCTACTCTTAGGAACACTGCCTCAGAGGGGCTGTAGGCTACAGAGCAAGCTCCCTCTGATCAGCCATCCCTGATAGCCCCTTGGATGAGCATCAGGAAGGAGGAAGAACTATTAGGAGAAGTGCAAGAAAGTAAACTCTTAAGATATTGTCCACAGAAGCTTTAAGCCATAGCAATAAGTTCAGCTGCCAGTATTCCAAGTACTTACTAATTCATTTAATATTTTGTTTAACCAGACAAACATTTGTTATTGAATGCAGACAATTCTTGGGACCACATTCTCGGAAACTAGCTTCCAGTGTTCTCAGGAAAGAGTCCCATTGGACATGAATTGTACTCATGACATTTTTTCTCCAAGAGTAGAGGGATAGGACTATGTTATGTTATTGTCAGTACCTGTGAAAAGTACTTGAGTTAGAAACATCCAAGTCTTGCCTGTTGGGCAAGTGTGCACGTTCATGCGTGTACACGCACGCATGCGCGTGTGCACGCACACACATACACAGAAGGAGAGGGAATCCTATGGAGATTGGTGGAAACATATCTTAGGTTGCTATATATAAACATAGATGTGTGTAGATCTGTGTGTAAACATAGAGTTGTGACTTTGAGGTACAGAGGCTCTTTTTACAGTCAGGCATGAAACTTATTCTCATCATTTTAGACTTATGGTATCACACAGTACCGTTCTGCAAAGTTAGTAAAGGCCAGGGTCTGGGAAAGAGTGAAAGAGTTAGGAAAAAAAGGAACATGTCTAAATACTCCATAGGTGGTTCAAGATACGGCACATTTGAAGACCAAATGTAATATTTTGTGGAATTAATATTTTCATCAATTGTTTGACAGATGATATATAGATAATATTTGTATGTCTGCATGTGAAGATAAAAGTAGTTATAAAGAAGAGAAAAGGCTCATGTCCACATTCTGCCAATATCCTACTCTATACTATTTCTTCTATTTGTTGAAGAAATAAAGTAAATATCAATCTTCTCTTTAGCAAAACAGATTTGTTTATATTAACATAAATAATACAGATCAGAAAGAATCAATACTTGGGAGAAGTAGCTAAATAAATAAGTGGAAAGTAACTTGAGAGAAATTTATTTTTGTGAGTTTTACCAGCTGTGATGTTAGATTTGGGCAGCTTCATGTAGGCCAGGTCTGGGAGGAGGGTGTTTGTAGCTTCAGATCCCTCCCACAGAGCCATCTTTGTGTTTATTAAGAGCATGGAATGTGGGGTGGGACCATAAAGACCAAAATTCATCGCAGCAAGCCTCCACAGGGGAAAACTATGTGTGTAAGAAGCATCAGGAGAAGTTCTTTTAGCAACAGGAAGCTAATTGCTTCATTTTTATTCCACAGCAAAATCTAAACCAGGTGGCTGGCAGGCAGCTCACACGTGAAGATATTTCCTAGAGTTTCTCCATCTTGGGTTATGGTTGTTGTCAGTTGAACGTGGGAAGGCTGAAACAGCCATCTGGTGGCCAGTCAGATTGTTGAACTCAGTGACCTGGGTTCTATCACAGAGTTCCAGCTAGGTCATCTCCTGGTGATCAGCATGGCTTCTATCAAGAACTGGCAAAGCCTCTAACATCAGCCAGTCAGATAAAGTGCACATACCTTACTAGCTCAGGTTAAGGTTGTTTCTTCATCCTTTATGAATGTGAAACTCACAGGGCAGTGGCTCTTACATGTTTGTGTGCATCAAGATTGCCTGGACGGCTTGTTGCAACCTCCAGAGTTTCTGATCTGGGAGGTCTGTGGTGGGCTCTAACAATCTTCATTCCTAATCAATTCCCAGGTGATACTGTTGCTCTGGTCTACTGTCACAGAAGAAACAACTTAATGTGTTAGGTATAAATAAAATAAAAGCCAAGTCATGATATATTTTTTTCTCTCTTTCTGACTCAAAATTCCTGAATTTTTATCTTTAATAAAGTTATAAGGCAGGGTTGCCTATATTAACATTTTCATATAGAGTAGTCCCAATCACAGCTTTTAGCTGACACGCCTATTGCCACCTTCTCACTTTTAGAGGTGCAAATTAATGCTTTGATCTAGAATGACTCATTACTTGGACAGAAAACAAATTCACATCCAATGTGGGCTGATCAGACCTGTAGGATGGTTTCATTAAAAAATAAATAAATAAAAAACCAAACTATTGTGTTTGCACGCTAACAAGCACTTACTAAAAAGTAAGGTTTCTTTTTCTTGGCTTCTCTTCCTGGAGAATTACTCTGACCTCTACCTGGCATTTTGTGCAATAAATGTTTTCCAGAGATTGTACTGATAGAAGGACAGGAGCAAGAATGAGCTGCAGAGACAGGGAAAGGTTAAAGAGGTGATTTACATTGTACCTGGAGATATTGTTAACTATTTAACTATTTTTTTTTAATTAAAAATGACAAAGGCAGGCCCTATGTGTACCCCTAAGTTTAATTGACTAAAATAGGAGTTGGCTAGGCATATTGAAGGAAAGAAAAACAACTCTGTAATATGAATCTTGAAAAAGAGGACAAAAGGAAGATATGAGGTGTGATCATTTTGAAGAGATGGTTTAAGGAAAATCTTGCCAAGGACCATAACAGTTTACTTTTTATTTCCATTTTATTTTCTTCCCTCCTTCTTTCTTTCCTTTCCTTCCAATAATTCACTAGATTTTTATCTGGCCCTAATATACCTAAGTAGCCTTCAAGATAATAGGGGAGAACTTGACTTAGATACAGATCCTGTCCTTAAGGAAGCACAGGTTGACCATGCCGCCATATTGAAGTCCACCTATACTCAAACCAGTCAGCCTTGTGGGTGCCACATCTCTTGATTCAATCAACCTCGGATTGAAAATTTTATTTCAGAAAGTTGCCTCTATTCTGAATATATATAGATGTTTTTTCTTGTCATTATTCCCTAAATAATATGGAATAACAGTCAATTACATAGCATTGACATTGTGTTAGGTATTATGGGCAATCTAGAAATGACCTAGGGCTGGGATTTAGCTCAGTGGGTAGAGCGCTGGGCTGTAGTCTCTGAGGCTCCAAGTTCAATTCCCAGCACCGCAAAAATGGGAGAAAGGCCTGGCAATCCACTCCCAAGGCAATCCCGAAGCACTCAGCCATTGAAAACCCTATGAGGGTCGCTATGAGTCGGATACCGACTCGAAGGCACCTAACAACAACAACAAGAAATGACCTAAAGTATAGGAGAGGGTGTACATAGATTATATGCAAATAATCTGCCATTTTACACAAGGGACTTGAGCATTATGGACTTTTGGTATCTGTAAAGGTGGGGGCTGGGTACTGGAGCCAATCCATCATGGATACAGAGGGATGACTGTATAATAATTTTACTCCAGGTTCCTAATATACAGATGTATTATGATAAATTCTTTTGAGAATGACACAGTTTCTTCCCAGTATTCATTGCACTTTAATTTGCTCTGCATAGTCCCTCATTTTGTCTTGGAGCCTTTACAGTAGCCTCTGTCCTTTGATTTGATTTGCTGTTATTTGCTGTTGTTGTAGGTTTAAATATGTTCAGTTTATAGTGTATTGGGCGGAGTAGCTAACACTCATGGGAACTGGGCATTCAGAGTGAAGCCTCTCCACCGTTCTAGCTGTTGAACTATAGCATCTAACCACAGAGACAGTATGGCAGAGAGCTGTCAATCAAGCAGTTACTACGTCCATTACATATAGTTATGGCTAATACCAAAAATATTGGATCACTTAAATGGTTTAATTTATGGTCATCAAATTAAATGATTTCCAATGTGGGTATGCTTTTTGGCCAGCTTATTGATCTGGAAATCCTGAAGAGCAGAGATTGCTATAGCTTGGGTATGTCTGTGAGGCACACTGAAACCTAGATAGTAGTGATGGTTGGGGAAGGAAGGATTAGGCAAGTGATCAGGACTTGGGGACTTACCTTGGCTCATGACTATACTATTGACCAGCAGAAAGTAGCTGAAGTGCAATAAACAGGGAACAAAAGTTGTAGTTTTTACAAAAAGGTGAGGTCTGAGGAATCAAAATCAGCTCCACTATCTATTGCCTGTGTGAACCAGCTAAGCCAAAATTTCAAGGATAACTCTAGTATATTAATAATACCCACACTAAAGGGTTAGGAGGTGTAAGTGAGAAATATCAAGTCCTTAGCACAGTACCCTCAACAAATAAATATTAGGTATTCTTTCTTATTCTCTTCTCTTCCTCCTCCTCTCCCTCTCCCTCTCCAAAGACAAGCCACATGCAAGTTTCTTTCTGTTTAAGTGGCCTAGTCCTCTACTGCAGAGGTTCTCAAGGTATGATCCTCAGACCACATCAATGGCATCTTGTGAAAAATGCAAATTCTCAAGCCCTACACAGACCTACTGAATCAGAAACTCTGCAAGACAGAACCAAGAAGCTGTGATTTCACAAGCTCTCCAGCTGATCCTAAGAGACACTGAAGACTAAGAGCCTTTGCTTTAGGAGGACATAGTAGAGTCGTTCTCAGGAAAGAAGTGATGCTCAGAGCTGATGAGTGATCACACTGTGGTTCCAGGGATTGGCAAATACTGCAAAGGTTTTCATCCATCAGCTGAAGTCCAACCCCCAAGGAAAGGAGGCTGGGGTAGTCAGGAGGGAAGGCCCCACTCCATCCCTCCTTTCTCCACCCAGGGCAAGCCAACTGTCAACTGAAGGCATCCCACAGTGGAGGAGGGCAAATCATAGTAAATCTTGTATATTTGGGCAAGCTAAGCAGAGGGAGAGGGAAACCTGAAATTCTGTGGGCGTGTAGATAACCAGAGTTCGCTTCCTGAAAGAGCCAGACTGATCTCTAACCATGTGTGGATAGGTTCTGGAATTAGGAAAACTAATGCTAAAGAGGAAAACTTTTCATTTTTTCCAGCTAAACAGAGCTCTAGAAGGGAGGGGGACTGGGGTTTAGCTCAGTTGGTAGAGTCCTGCTGTGCAGTCTCTGAGGCCATGGGTTTGATCCCCAGCACTGCAAAAATGGGAGAAGGACCTGGCAATCCACTCCACTCCTGAAATAATCCTGAAAACAATCAGGCACTGAAAACCCTGTGAGGGTCGCTATGAGTCAGACCCTTGGCGACACCTAACAACAATAACACAAACAGATGGGAGGGACTGACGGGCCAGTTAGATTAACACACACTCTTTTGCAAAGTGTCATCAGCTGCAGTCCTAAATGCCTCTGATCCTCTGCTCTGCAGGTTGCTCTGTGCTCCTGGCTCCACAGGCATCTTGGAGAGATAATTTCTGCTTAAGCTTTAGCATTTTCTTTTTAAGGCCAGCAACAGGCTATGGTCATGCCACTTGCCTGGTGGCAGCTGCATGAAGCCCCTGGGATGGCCTGCTTGTCCACCGACTGTTTGTGAGAGCACTGGGCTGGAAATCAGAAATATGCTCTTGTACAGGTGTCCTGTGGCCAAGGGGATGCTTTCCAGTTCCTTATAGAAACTTCAGGGGAGAAAATCATAGGCTAACATAACTGGGAGGATCTCTAAGAAGTCATTTGGCCTTCCCCCCGTGGATAACCCAGGACCAAGGAAACTAGGAAAAAATTCCAAGTTCTGCTTCTCTTCCCTCTTGATGACACGTTGTGCATTTCCAGGCCTCCCCCCTCCCATGTCAGCAGAGGAAGTAGGGATGGGAGAGTCAGTTGGGATTTTTCCTCTGCCCTCTGTCATTTGAGCTCTCACAGTGTGATACGCAACAGCTTGAAAGTATTAGGCCTAATCGGCAAGACACGGATTGAAATTCAGCCTCACAGTTATGATTAGAAACGAAGCCAAGTTGAAGCTCTGAGTGTCACATTGTTATTGAATAGAAATTAGAATCTAGAAATGTGAATGAGTTCAACAAATATTTATTAAGCTCCTATTAGGGTAGTTCTCAAATGTCAAATGGAAGAATCACCTGAAAGGCTTTTTCAAAATGCAGGTTCCAGAATTTCTAATTCACCATTGGGAATGAAGCCCAGAAATCTATCTTTTTAACAATTATCCCCAGATGATGTGAATACTAGCACTCTACAAAGCATACAATGAGTAACTTCTGCAGTCTGCTAAACCTCCTTTACTGCTGGGATCACCCATCTCAGTGCACAACAAATGCATCCCTTCAATTAATCAAATAAAAAGACTTGGGGAGCCTTTGATTCCTTTCTTTCTCCTCCATTCCTTATTGAATCTGTTATGAAATCCTGTTATCTGTATCTTTAAACTCTGTCTGGAATCTGTATACCTCCCTTCTTACCCTGTGATCTAAGCTATCATTGTCTCTCTTGGCCTATACCCAATTGCTTTCTAAATGGTCTCCACACTTACACCTCTGCCCTCCCACAGTCTATTTTCAACATAGCAGGCAGAGAGATCCTGTTAAAATATATATCAGGTGATGGGGCCTCTTGGTTTGATACCTCTTGAGTCTCCTGATTTTATTCAGAGTAAAAACCAAAATATTTACAATAAATTGCAGAGCTCTGTAACAAGTGATCTTACACTGCTCTGACTTCATCTCTTGCTACTTTTCTTATTTTGTCACATCCTATGGGCCTCCTTGTCTCTTTCTGTAATGCCCTTGGCATGTTTACACTGAGGTTCTTATGTCGCTATTTGCTTTGCCAGGAATAATCTTCCCTCCATGGAGCCACAGGGGCTGGGATTTAGCTCAGTTGGGAGAGTGCTGCTCTGTGCTCTCTGAGGCCCTGGGTTTGACCCTCAGCCCCACAGAAAGTGGGAGAAGGACCTGGTAGCCCACTCCTGAAACAATCCCAAAACAATCAGTCATTGAAAACCCTACATAGGGTCACTGAGTCATACTTGACTGGAAGGTACCTAACAACAACAATGTAGCTACATAGCTCACTCCTTCATTTGCTTCACCTGTTTGAGTCTTTGTGGCGCTCTAATTTTGTTACTTTCTCAGTAAGATCTATCTTGGCTGCCCTATTACTGGAGTCTATGACTCCAGTTCCCACCTATCCTAGAATTTCTAAGCATCTTCCCCTCCCAAAGTCTGTGCTATTTTTCCATGACATTTATTGCCATCTAACAATGAAACTTACCATCTTATTGTGTTTATTATCTCTTTCCCCACTAGGATGTAAGCTTCACAAGTGTGGGGATCTTTGTTTATTTTGTTTCCTTATATCCACAGGTACCCACAACAGTGCCTGCTACATGGCAGATGCTCCATTAGTGTTTGTGGAATAAATTAATTCTTGATATATAGTAATTCTCAATATTTCTTGAATAAGGCAGCATTGAGAAACATTACTACATTTAATTCATAGCAGTGTTTTCATTCTCTTGTCACAAATGAAAGAAACATATACATAAAACAGCTGGCTGATTATAACAATTAACATGATCAAGACCAAATATTTACTTGGAAATAGGGTGGAATGTGGTCCAAATTTACCTGATTCTGCACTGTCTTCACTTTCTCCTCTCTTATCATCTATTTATGATGTCTGAGGCACTATACTCCTCTCCTCTCTTATTATCTATATGTGATGTCTGAGGCAATATACTAGTTATTTAGGTATTACACTAGTTATTTATACTAGTTATTTATATATACTAGTTGAAAGAGGTGTGGTTCCCACTATTTGTTGTTGTTGTTGTTAGGTGCCGTCGAGTCGGTGTCCGACTGTTCTCACTATAAATTTCTCAATTGTTAGAGAAGGCAGAAGGCATACAGAAAAATATAACTAGAAAATATAACTCTCCTACAATAGAATAGATTACTACAGAAAATGTATAGTCAAATATACTCCTTTTATCAGAAATGTACTGTCAGAAATGTACTAAGTGTCAGAGGAAAGAGAGCCACTGTATGATAAGACTTTGTATTTACTTCTAGAAGGAAATACTAATCACTAAAAATGTGACTAGTTACTGAATGATGACTAGGATTTAACAAGTAGAAGTGATAAGGACTAGTATTTCAGTATGAGCAAAGGAAATTAGTCAGGAAAGTGAAGATTAGGTGTGAGGAACCTGGTGTTTTCTAGAAACATAGTATATGAAATGACATAAATGCAATAGTGTGGGTAAATTTGTTGGATCTTTATTTTGAATTTATTGAAGGTTTCTATAAATGAGAAAACTGTATGCTGCACAAACCATTCTGGTGGACATGTGCGTATTCATTTTGGGTGAAAAATGTTTGTTATGTGCTTGTTATGTGTTTGGTGAAGGGGTTAAAATGCAAAGAGTGATGAAGGAAGCCTCTGTCCTTCAGAGCTGGTAACTTGGCAAGGATGGAGGCTAAACTAAGAAGCAGCCACGATCCAGTGAAATATGTACAATGAGAAGAGACATAAAAGCAATGATAAAAGAGAACAAGCTAGCCTGGGTTTAGGGAAGATATCAGAGAAAATTTACTGAGGAAGTGGTATCTGAGCTAAGACTTGAAGAATGTATAGACCAAAACAAACAAGAGGATGAAGAGTGTGTGCCAAGGGAGTGACATAGGTATAGATTCCAGGGGGACCTATACCTTTCAATGAGCTCCCCTGGACCCAGAAGTTCAATATACCTGGAGTCAAAAAAGGCAAAGTCTGAGGGAGCAGTGTTGGTAGAGTGCTCGTGAAGTATCTATAGGCATGTTAAGGGTTTCAGATTTGTTGTAGGGAAAAGGGCTGTCATTTCGATTTTCAAGTACAGAAATTATATATTTAGATTTGCATTTCAGAAGCTTCATTTTGCTGAAGTGAATAGTTGGAAGGGATCAGGAATAGAATGAAGGAATTCTACTCAGAGTCTAGTGCAATAATCTAGCCAGGTGTGGATGGATTAAAGCGGATGGGTGAGATTTCAAGATATGAGGACTGATGGGATATACTGGATGGAGAAAAAGGGTGTCAAAGACAACTTGAAGGCTTCTAACTTGTGCACATGTGCCATGGGGGCAGAAATTGTGCATGTGGCTTGCATGTTTGCACATGGGTGTGTTTTTATGCATGAATGTGTGTTTTCACAGATGTAATCATTTAGGGAGCCATTGCAATAGATCAGATAAGAGATGTAATAATAGTAACAACAGAAGTCAGGCAATTAATCTTTCATCAAATTTCTGATCTTTATAAAAATATTTGTAAGAAGTCTATATATTTGGATCATGCTTATGTAACAATATTTAAAACCAATCAGTAGTTTTCTTGATCATTACCTAGCAGCCTATCTGTATCTTGAATTATTGAATAGAAGCATCATTTACTTAATCAATGCTTACACAGGGAGATCATTTTAAACCATTTTATAAGATAAAATGTGTTATTTACATTTTCTAAAATATCAATTATTATGATTTTAATATTTCATTTCTTTGAGGTAATGAGTATGCTACTGAAACAAAGTGTTTATTAGCCACAGTATAATACAAACTGCTGCCTACACCTGAGAATTCTTTTTGAAGAAATTGTAATCTGCAGAGTGTTCAACTGCAATGGCTTGAAAAGTAAGTAGAAGCAAGGAAAAGCCACTTGTGGCTCATGTACAGAAAGAATGGATGAAGTTTCAATATAGCTTGATTCTTCAGGGAGTGATTTTCTTTAAATTCTTAGCTGAATTCACATGCTGCATACTGTTCATCCAGCTTGCTCATCACATCTGCAGAAAAAGCCCAATTCTGGACTTGGGAATATTATTATTCTTTTTAGTTTTAAACTTAAATATTACTTTTGAAAGTACCCATATAGGAAACAAGACATTCAGGACAGTAATGGATACAATGGCAAGCTTCATTGGGCTAAGAATGATGGTCAGCTGGTGCACCTAGGCCACGTAGGCATGCTCCGATGGGGACTAGCAGGGCAAGAGAAGATTTAGCTCCTGGGAAAATTAACCTTGTCAAATAAATGGACTTGGTAAGATTCTTCTCCCTTCTACCATTCTGAGTAAATAGATGAGTTATGTTGTTTCTAACTGTTTTCAAAGGTGTGGTCTGCTACTAATAAATACCTGCCTATTTTCAGAAAATGTATAAAGCATTCCAGCTCCATATCAGGTGCTAGGGAAATGAGATTTAGGCCCTGCCCACAAGAAGCTTCTATTGTGGCAGCAGAGATGTTTTCTTCATGCCATTCCTGGCAACTATGCAACTAACATGTTGGTCTGTTTCTAGTAAGTATTCAATAAGTAAACGAATGAAAGAATTGAAAACAAAGGATTTAGGGCTGGGAATGTTGCTCCATGGTAAAGTGCTTGCCTAGTTTGCTGCAAGTCCCTGGCATCAGTCTCCAGCACCGCCCCCCCCCCCACACACACACAAGTTAGACTACAGCTTGTCTGACTTTACTTCCCTAATTCCTTATAGAGACCTCTGCACTTGAGAATTCCATTTTCTATCCACAAGGGAATACTTGAAGTGACTTTTTTTTCTGAAAAATACATTTTCTTTAAGCCTTACAATAAGCATAAACATTTAAACATCATCAGGCTAATGCTGAGAGGTTATTTTATCACTCAAATTATATATTAAATCTCATTAGTTTGAATTTTAATCAAAGAGATATTAGTAGAATGTGCAGTGAAACAAAGTCATTATCCCACTTCAGAAAATCCTTTTTTAAAATGACTGTATATTAATTGTACAGAGTAAGGGGTTTCATTATGACATTTCCATGCATGCATATATGTACTTTGGTTATATTCGCCCCTTCTATTGCCCCTTCTATTACCCTTTCTTATTCCCGCCTCTCTCTTTTTCTCTTTCCCTTCCCACATCCCCAATAGGCCCCCATTTACTTTTAAGTTTTTCATTTTCTTAATCACATTTTCCCCAACTATACCTTCTTTTTTGGGTCTCTAATATTAACCATTAATTTTTCAAAATCTCCCAGGAAAACATCTGCAATTGTGTATAAATCGAAAATAATTCATTGTTCTCACAGGGGCCCTTACTTTTTATTTTTATATTTTGGCAGTACTAGGGGGTTGAATCTAGGGCCTCACCCATGCTAGACAAGTGCTCTAATACTGATATGCAGCCCCAGCCACTTTTATATTTTTTATTTGGAGACAAAGTTTCCATAAGTTGTACAGGTTGCCTCTGCCCTCGTACCTGTGACCCTCCTGCCTTAGCTTCCTGAGTTGCTGGGACTGCAAATGGGTACCACTGTGCCTGGCTCAGGGGCTCTTACATTTTAACCTTAATTCTCATACTGGAAAGCAAATTACAACCTGGTGAAAGTATATTTTCCAGGGTTCAGATAAGGAGTCATGAAAGGAAGAATAGGAGAGCCTTCTCAATAGCCATTATAATTAGACCACACAAGCACTGCCTTTGTTGTTCACGAGATCCACTTGCTCTGAAGAAACATTGATCATCTGAATATTTGTTCATTCCTTCAACAGTTGAATGGTTAGTATGACCTATAAAGTTCTCAGAGCCCATGAGACAAGATGTAGCTGTGAAGTGACAAGAGATTCTGATTCAGAAGTAAAATGCATATGAGAAGCAAAATGGAAACAGTGAAGTTAGTAGATTAAAGACAAGAGTGGAGTTGACTCAGGCAGCATAGGTGCTACTTTCCCAAATTTGGAATGTCGATACGAGAATTCAGTATGCTAACCCCTACTCAGGTATGGCCCAAGTTTCAGTCTGGCCAAGATGTTAGAGGCCATGCTTCCAGGGAGAATAACTGGACTCCAACACCTTGGCCAGACTGAAACTTGGGCCATACCTGAGTAGGGGTTAGCGTACTGAATTCTAGTATTGACATTCCAAATTTGGAAAAGCGATGAATGTTAGAAAATATCTGAAGGCTCTAAGTGAAGAGGAAGTGAGTAGTTAAAGAATAAGTGAATACCAAGACCATGACATCTTTTCTTCTCTCTTGTCTTATCTTTTTTACTTACAGCTCCAAGCTCTGCTTCCTGTGGCAACGTTTCTTCATGACATCCTTTCAGTTTGGGACTATCTGCATATTCTTCTTCTTCTTCTTTTTTTTGTTCCCCTTTTTCACAGTACAAATTTCATGAGAGTAAATCTGGATCATCTCATCTCTTTGCAGTGGATTGGTTAAATTTATGTTTGGTGTTCGTATCTTGGTCTAATCCATTATGTACTGGTGGCTGTCTGAAGCTGGGCCATGGATAAGACTATTCCATTTCTAAGGAATGTGGGACATTGTAGACACCAAGACTAAAAATGTAGAACATCAATGAGTTGTTAGGATATAAGAGCTAACTTCTTTTGGTACTTGCCATATGCCATATGCCACATACTACTTTATTTATTTTATCTAGCTTTTATAACAACCCTGTCAAGTAGGCAGCATCCCCTCCACTTTTCAGTTGAAGGAAATTAGGTGCAGAGATATTCCATAACTTGTCCATATTAACTTAGATAGCAAATGGCAGAGTTGAGATTTGAACTCTATCAGGCTGGCTTCCAAACCTGTGTATTCAGGCTTTATGTTCTAATGTTTAGATTTAAATTTGATTTTCTTCCATACTATCAGGTATATATCTGGGCAAATAAAACAACCTCTTTACATTCTACTTTTTTCATACATCCAATGAAGATAACACCTGCCTACAGTCCATACAAGATTCTTCTTAGGATTCAGTATGAATATATTTGAGTATCCACTTCAGCTTATAGAGCAAGGTATACATATTTAAAACAACATCATCATCTATAACAAGAATAATAAAAGGGCAGAGATTATTTTTGAATTGTTCACTTTTGGATAACTCCTTAAAAAATCATATGGTTTCCCCCTCCAGTTCTCTTACAAAGTAGTTATGGTAATCTTATACACTTTAACATGATGATTTTTTTTTTCTTGAGGCTAGTCAGATTACTGCTGCATCTTCCACAAAACAATAATTTTGAAAAAGGGCAGATGTCCAGGATCTACATCTATTTTTCTCTTTTTCCTCCTCCCACCCATGATTATTTGTGGGATAGATAAATTTGTAACATGCTTTATACACTTTGGATGAAAGGTGTTACAGGCAATGTAATAACAATATGTTCCTTTGCATTGTTTTTCTGAAATGTTCACAATTGCACAATGGAAAGTACTTTTAACTTATTACTTACACCTTTACTTATACATCGCTTTCATTTTACTTCACTCAGATTTACACAACATACTTACAAACAAAGCCTCTAAGAAGAAATTATTTCTTAATTTTCTCATCAAGGAGCTTTTCTAAAAAACAGTTTTGCACAAGTAGGAACACCAATGTGTTTAAGAGGAGATAATTGGGAATGGGAGCAAGTTTTCCCCTTCTAGGTTTCTCTATTAAAGTAGCAAGCACATTAAATGCCAAACAGCATTAGCCCCAAGAACGTATTAGCCAGCTTTGGGATACTTAGGGCTCCATGGTAACAATTATTTGCAGAATTCACAAGATACACTTTTGGAATTAAAAGATGTCTATCTCTTTTTAGGAAAAATGAAATGCGTAGATGGACAATAGGGGAAGATTAAGACAGATTTTATTTTTTTAAAAGAAAAGACTTTATCCATAATTAATCCTTTCCTGTGAATATATTTGTGTCCTTTCACATTCTTTTCTTATATCTCTCATTTTCTTTCACAATGAAACAGAGTAGGCTTGTGTGCTTTAGTCTGCTGAGGGATTGTGTGTATGGTTATGAGGTTGGGAATTCATTACATTTCACCTCATAAAGTTGATTATGTCCTCAGAGTATGCATAAAAATGAAATTTCCTTTATTTGTTTGCTTTGGAGTAAAATCCTCAGATAAACTACTTGTCTTCATTTTAATTAGATTGAGAACCATATTGTGTTCTTTCATAATGCTCTTCTTATATCTTTATCCCTGGAGCACAAACCAGTAGTTATAAACACAGAGATGAGCGTCAGGTATAATCACCTGCAGACGTGGTATGCAAGGTCAGAATTCTGTCATTTCCCAGGAACCGTGGCAGAAATTGTTACTACAGGCATAGATGAAAGAGGTTTTTTGGAGCATAGATAGTTCAGGAAGATGTGAAATGAATATTATCATCAATTTCTCCTAGAGAGACAATGAAAGTAATATATTTTCTTCAAAAAAATGGCCAATTACAGCTTTTTTTCACCTCTTAGTATGGTTCTTTGGGAGAAGGACCCGGCAACTCATTCCCCCTCCCCCCCCAAAAAAAGTCAGCCATTGAAAACCTTATGAATAGCAGAGAAGCACAACAATAGTGTTTCGTCGGTTGTACATAGGGTCACTATGAATCGGACACTGACTCAACAGCACCTAACAATAACAACAAAAACATTATGGTTCTAGAGTATTTCTCCCACCTAGTTGTAAAAATTTAATCCACAGATGGATCAGTTCATAAGATTGTATTTTAATTTCTAAACTCCAAGATTGGGGACTGAATTTATAACAAGCTAAATGATTTGTGCCTGTCATTTTAGTGTGAACAAGTTATATCCACCACTGACTGGAGAGATCTCTTAAAATTACACTTTCAGGAAGAATTCACGTAGGTAGTACTTTATTTTCGGGCCTTGAAAGTTTTTTATTTAAATACAGATTCCCAAAGTAGGGAATACTAGAAACCATTATTTCTTATCTGACTAATAGGAACCAAGGCATTACATTATCCACATAATAGTGGTTTTTACTCTTTTAGTAGATGGTTAGATGAATGTGAACTCAAAAAGTAACAATGGGCTTTCTCTTCTGGCCCAAGACAGAGTAGACCTATTTTACCATCTATCTTCCCATTAATTACAACTAATAACCCTGGACTTTAAATATAACACAAACATAGGAAGCCTCTGAAAGGTAGAGAGAAGAAGCTGGCTTTCAAGCTTAAGACTTTTTTTCAATTGGAAATTTTTAATGTACACCTTAATGTGATTCATTCAGACGTGCTTTTCATTGTGACATTTCCATATATGCATTTTGTTATACATTATACAGATAAGTTCCCCCTACCCTCTTGTGCACTTCCCCCCATCCCACCCCCCCAACCAAAGACTTCTCTTCCATGTGCTTGTCTTTTTATGGTAATACTTTCTTTTATATATCCTTGGGTTCCAATTCTGTTTAAGATAGAAACATTTTCTGTGGTGAACTTTCTTTTTACTTTGTCAGTGCTGTTACATGAATTTTCTAGTCCATCTATAATAATACCATTCTTAGCTTTTTAAAAATTATGTTCCGACCTCTGCATAGGATTTTTCCTTATAATTTTTTTTTTTTTTTGGTGGTATTGGGGGTTGAACCCAGGGCCTTACCCTTGAGTGCTCTGCAAGTGCTGGATCACTGAGCTGCACTCCAGCCCATTTTTTTTTTTTTACTGTTTTTGAGACAGAGTCTCGCCTAAGTTATGCAGACTGCCTCTGGTCTCCAACTTGTTATCCTCCTGTCTCCACCTCCCGAGCCCCTGGGATTACAGGCGTGTGCCACTGCACTCGGTTCTTCTTGTAATTTTGATTCAGTGCCCACATATGAGTGAGAACATGTGGTATTTCTCTTTCTGAGCTTGTGTTCGTTCACTTAAAATAATTTTCTCTAATTCCATACATTTTGCTGCAAATGGCATTATTTCATTTTTTTGATTGCTCAATATTCCATTGTGTATATGCACCATAGTTTTTTTTTTTTTTATCCATTCTTCTGTTGAAGGGCACTTTGGTTGATTCCATATCCTTGCTATTGTGAAAAGTGCTGCATTGAACATGGAGATGCAGGTGTCTCTGTGGTATGATGACACATCTCCCTTTGGGTAAATTCCCAATAGTGTTATAGCTGGGTCATACAGTAGATCAATTTTTAGTTTTTTAAGATAACTCCATATTGACTTCCACAGTGATTGGACCAATTTACAGCTCTGCCAGCAACGTAAGAGTGTTTTCTTTTATCCACAGCCTCGCCAGCATTTGTTGTTATTTGTTTTATTGATCTTGGCCATTCTTACTGGTGTAAGGTGATATCTCAGAGTTGTTTTAATTTGCATTTCCCTAATGTCTAGGGATATTGAGCATTTTTTCATGTGTTTCATGGCTTTACGGACCTCTTTATTTGAGAATTGTCTACTCAGTTCCTTTGCCCATTTGTGTATTGGGCTATTTGTTTTCTTGGGTATTTTTTTCTTAAGTTCTTTATAAATTTTTCTGATGTAAAGGTTGTGAAAAAATTTTCCAATTCAGTGGGGATTTCCCTGATTCTGTTAATTGTTTCCTTTGCTGTACAGAAGCTTTTTAATTTCATGTAATCCTATTTATCTCTTCTTATTGCAATTTCTTGAGCAATTAGAGTCCTATTAAGGAAATACTTTCCTATCAAGCTTAAGACTTGGAGAACAACATGGCAACATGGGTTTTCACTTTGCCTCATATATTCAAGACAAAGTGTTAGAGAGGCAGATAACACAGAAATGCTAATGCAAACAGATAAATACAAGTTTTGAGGAAGAACCTGCTGTCTCTAGCCAAAGGACCAGGAAAGAAACTGCATAGCAAGCCTGAAAACTTTTAGAGAGTGACAGTTTACTTCAGCCAAATACCGTGGTGGTGTGGGAGATAATAAAAACCATATTTCTACTCACATCAGCAAACGATGTGCGGGGAGTCTAGACCTCTATTCAGACAAAGAGACAAAGACAGCTTCACTAAAAGCATTGCTAATGATAGCTGCTTGTGTGCATGTTCAAGGCTGCACTTTCTGAGAACATCAGGGATTATATATTGCAGAAAAAACAGATTTTACTAGTAGTCTAGTTAAGGCATGTGCGTGCGTGCACACACACACACACACACACACACACAGAGGCCCGGAGAGAGGTAATCAATATCAAAGTTGCTACAATATATTATTGAAAATTTCCGTTTAAAAAACCTGAGATATTTAAAGAATCAGGAAGTATTCCTCGTACACAGAAAAAAACAATCAACTGAAACTCTTTGATAGGTACCAGACTTTGTAGATCAAGGCTTCTAATTAGCTTTTATGAATATAGTAAAAGAACTGAAAGAAACATGTTTAAAGAAGTAAAAGTATGATAATACATCATATTAAAAGTTGAAAGAAATTATTTAAAGAACTAGATACAAATAGTTAAACATCTAATAAGTGAAAAACCCACCTGTAGGGTGCTATAGTAGATTTGAACTGGCAGAAGCAAGAATCAGAGAACTGGAAAACAGATCTATAGAGATTATGCAATCTGAAGGACAAAGAGAAAAAGGAATAAGAGAATAAACAGACCATAATGTTAATACTAGGAGGTGAGGAAAGAGGGAAAAAGAAAAAATTTGAAGAAATAATAACTGAATTTTTTCTAAATTTGAAGAAGAACATTAATTTATACACATAAAAAGTTCAGTGATCCAGAAACATCATAATAAAAATGCCTGAAATGCCAAGAGAAAATCTTGAAACACTCAAGAGAGAAATGATTATTCTCATACAAAGAAACCACAGTATGATCGACACCTGATTTCTCATAAGTAATAATGAAGGGTGGAAGTCAGTGGAATAACATACTGAAAGTTCTCCAAGGAAAAAAATAATCCCACAAAACTAAATAAATTTATATCCAGAAAATGATATTTCAAAAATGAATGTAAAATAAAAATACTCCCAGATCAACAACAATAACAACAAAAAACTGAGAGAATTGGTCACTAACATACATAATGAAATTCTTCAGGATGAAAGCAAATCACTCAACAGTAGTTCAAACCCATATAATAATAATAAAAAAATACTATTAGTAAAGTAATAGTCATAAATGAGAATTTTAATACTTTAAATAATGGGTAAAATAATAATGGCAAAAGATGTACAAAAGAATAGAAAACTTGAACACTATACAGACCAACTAGATTGAAAGTACATCTATAGAACACTGTAATCCAACATCAGCAGCACACGTACTCTTCTCTAGTGTACATGTGACATTCTCCAGGATAGACCATGGATTAGATCAAGGAATACAACTTCATAAATATAAAAGAATTCAGATAATACAAAATATTTTCTCTGTATAAAAAGTAGATATCAGAAAGATATTTTTTGAAATTCACAAATGTTCAAGGCTGCACAAATGTATATGTGAATATTTGAAATATAATAGCATATTCATAAGAAACTATGGAGCCAAATAAATCCTAAGAGAAATTAGAAATTACTTTGAGATGAATAAGAATAAAGACATAAAATTATGGGATGCAGATAAAGCAATGCTTCAAGGACATTTTATGGCTATAAACACCTATGTTAAAAAACTCCCAAATCCATAACCTAATTTTCCACTTTAAGATGTTACAATGAAAAGAGCAAAGAAACAAACACATAAACAAATTCCTAAAACAAGCAGAAGGACGAAATAATAAATGTTGGAGCAGAGATGCAGAGATCAATGAAACAGAAAAACAATAGAAAAAATGAAATTGAAAGTTGATTCTTTGGAAGGATCAACAAAATTGGCAAATTTTTAATTTTACTTATTAAGAAAAAAATACTCAAATTACTAAAAATCAGGAATGAAAGAAGGGAGATCATTACTGACCTTATGGAAATAAAAAGGAGTATAAGGGAATGCTATGAACAATAATATTCCAAAATTAGACAAAATGGAAAGGCAAAAAAATTATTGAAACTGAGTTAAGAAGAAATAGAAAATCTGAATATGTCCATATGTAAAGAGATAATTAACAATTTTAAAACTTACCATAAAGAAAAGGTCAGGTTCAGATGAGTTCATTTGTGCATTAAAGGAGAATTAACCCTTAAACGTGTTGTTACGTGCTGTAGTCGGTGTCCCACTCATAGCAACCCTAGGTACAACAGGCGAAACACTGTTGTCAGTGCTTCTCTGCTATTTATTGGATTTCCAATGGCTGATTGTTTTTTGCGGGGAGTGGGTTGCCGAGTCCTTCTCCCAAGCTTAAACAGTATTATCCAATTAATTGAATTTATTGGTATGGTGAGGTCATCCAGGGCTCCAATATAGAAGATGCTTTATTCTGTAAAATTGCTTAAGGTTTAATTAGGTTATTTGTACTAAGACACCTTTTAAAATTTTCTAACATTTATTTGTATAACAATTATCAAAAAATTAAGAATTTTTTAAGGCACTTAAAATACTAATCCATTTTGAAAACTACAATAAAATCAAACTGAAACTAACATAACAAAAATTTCCTTTTGTTTTACAATGCAGAGATCCTAAAAATTATAAAGTCAACTTTTTTAAGGAGATCAATCATAAAACATGGAAAATGACATGCAAAATCAACTACTTGTGGAAAATAGAACAAAATTTAGTCTTTACAGTTATTGCATACAATATTTGTACTGGAATGAATGTTACAAATAAATTTTGAGCAGAGAATACATTTCTTCATATATTTGTTGTCTTTTTTTTTGGTCACATAAGTGACATCGACATCAAGTGACAGAATAATTTGCACATTTCTGATCTAATGCATCAACCCCTCCATCTGCACTGTTGTAAATTCTGTACTGTTGTAAAATGTACTGTTGTAATTATTTCAAGTTTATTGGTCTCATCAATAGTGATAGCCTTATCACTCAAAGGATGTGACATTTTTCTTAGATATCAAAAAACAGTAACAAAAACAAAACAGATCAAAACAAAACAAAAATGCAGCCAGGTACAGTGGCACTTGCCTGTAATCCCAGTGGCTCAGTAGGATGAGTCAGGAGGATTGAAGGTTTGAGACCAGACTGCCAGAGTAATTTAGTGAGATCCTGGCTCAATATAAAAAATTTAAAAAGAGGATCTGAGGGTGCAGCTTAGTGGTAGAATGCTTGCAAATTATGGGGAAGGCCTTGAGGGTTCAGCCACCAAGGACCACAAAGAAAAAAAAAAGGAAAAGAAAAAATGCAAAATAAACAAAAATAAGCCATGTAGTTGTTTGGTATTGTGGGGTCATATGTGACCCAATAATTCATGCACCTGTGCTTAAGTAAACATTACTGTGCTACATGCCTGAATGACTGTCTTGTAACGTGCTAAGATTACATGGAACAACAGATTAGTGGGTCAATTAGGAATGAGAAATAGTAATATCACTGAATTTCTGGGACCTATTTTGACCCTGCAATACCACTATAATACTATGTTTTAAAGAAACTCATTAAAAAAAGACCATTTTATAGCTCATTTTATGAAGCCATTATTACACTGATACAGACATAGATGTCCTAAGAACAGAAGCTATAGACCAATATAGTGTATGAATAGGGATGCAAAAATACTAGCACCAGAAAACATATAAAAAGGATTATACATACCATGTCCATTTGGGATTTATTCCTAGAATGCAATTTGGTTTAATATCTGAAAATTTGTGAGTGTAACATTGTAAATCAATGGAATAAAATTTAAAACCTACATGATCATCTTAATAGACATAGAAAAAGTATTTGACAAAATCCAACACCCCTTTGTCATTATTAATACTCAAGAAACTAGGCATAGATTAGAACTTCCCTAACCTGATAGGTGATATATGAAAAATCTACAAGTACCATTATATTTAATGATGAGAGACGGGATACCTTCCCCCTAAGATGAGGACAAATACAAATATGTCCACTCTACCATTTCCATTCAACATTGTGCTGGAGGTACTAAGCAGAACAATTGGGCAAAAAGTGAAATGAAAAGCACTCAGATTGGAAAGAAAATAATTAACTACCTCTATTTGCAGATAACATGACCTTGTATATATAAAATTCTAGGGAATCACCAAAAGTATTTGAACAAGTTAATGTGTTAAGAAGAGTCACAATATCAACATAAAAAACCAAGTTAGCTGTATGCCTGTATACTAGCAATGAAGAATCCAAAAATATAAATAAGAAAACAATTCCATTTAAAAACAGTATCAAAAACAATAAGATACTTCAAATAAACTTAACTGACGACACACAAAAATTGTACACTACAAATTATAAAGCCATTTTAAAAGGAAGAAAAATGGAAAGAAATCTCATATTTGTGTATTAGTAGTCTTAATGTTGTTGGATGGCAATATTCTTCAATCAATCTACAGTCTTGATACAAATGACATAAAAATCTCAGTGGCCTTTAGTCTCATCCCAGAAATGGAAAAGCTGATCCTAAAATTCAGAAGGAAATGTGAGGGGTCCTGAATAACCAAACAATAAAGTCTTGAAAAAGAGAATAAAGTTCGAAGACTCACACTCCATGATGTGAAAGCTTATTACAAAATGGCAATAGTCAAAACAGTTTGGTAGCACCTTGGGAATAGCCAGAACAATGGAACAGAAAGAACTGAGAGTTGGAAATAAGTCCTTGTGTTTGCAACTTATGTTTGATTTTCAAATAGGTTACCAAGAAAATTTAATGGGAGAAAGAATTATCTTTTCAACAAAAGATACTGGGAGAACTGTTAGAGGGAGAACAAAAGAAGGGAGAACCTTCTTCCTGCTTCAAAGAATAATATCCAAAAATTGAAAAGACTGTCTATGCAATGGGAAAATTATCTGCAAACCATATATCCAATGAGAGTTGTATCTAAAATGCATAAAGAACTCTTAGAATTGTATTATAAAAAGATAAAAATCAATTAAAATAGACAAGGGATCTGAACACACATTTCTCGAAAGAAAACATACAAATGACCCAAAACCACTTGTGAAGATGCTCAACAACATTGATCTTCAAGGAAATGCAATTCAAAGTCTCATTGAGATTTTACTTTACCTCCACCGTTGTTGTTAGGTGCCATTGAGAGTTAGTGCCTAACTCACACCAGACTTCATAGGGCTTTCAATGGCTGATTATTTTGAGTTTGCTTAGGAGTAGATAGCCATGTCCTTCTCCCATTACTTCCCCTAGGATGGTACTAATAAAAAATACATAATAACAAGTGTTGTCATAGATGTAGAGAGATTAGGATTTTCATACATTGCTGGCAGTAATGTAGAATGGTAAGTTGCTTTGAAAAACCATCTGACACTTCCTCAAAATGTTAAATATAGAGTTATTATAAGACCCAGAAACTCCACTCCTAGGTATATATACAAGAAAAATGAAAATATGGATGCATACATTTATAGCCAAATGTTTGCAGCAGCCTCCACTGTTTCATAATAGAACACAAATGATAACAAGCCAATGTCTACCAATGGATGAACAGATAAATAATATGTTGTTGTTGTTAGGTGCCATCGAGTCGGTATCCGACTCATAGCTACCCTCATAGGGTTTTCAATGGCTATTTCGGGATTGCCTTGGGAGTGGATTGCCAGGTCCTTCTCCCATTTTTGTGGTGCTGGGAATTGAACTCAGGACCTCAGAGACTGCAGCGCAGCGCTCTACCAACTGAGCTAAATCCCAGCCCAAAATAATATGTAGTATACATATTATACAATGGAATATTATTTAACAATAAAACAAAATGAATTATTGGTCTATGCTAAAATATGCATGAGCCTTTTTTTTTTTTCAGTACTTAGAGTTTGAACATAGAGCCTCACACCTATTTTCCAAGGGTTCTACCACTGGGCTGTACCTGCAGCCCATTCTTTTTAAGAAAAAATTTTTATTTAAGTTTGTAGGCAGTTTCTGGCCTTGAACTTGAGATTCTCCTGCCTTTGCTACCTGAGTCGCTGAGATTACAGACATGAGCCACCAACTGGGCAAATGTGGATGAACTGTAAAAGCAATATGCAAAATGAAGGAAGTCAAGCATAAAAGACCACATAGTATGTCATTTTATATACGTGAAATGTCCAGAAAAGACAAATCAGTAGAGACAGAAAGTAGATTCATGGTTGCTAGGGCTTGGGGGAAGGAGACAGAGGGTGGAGAGTGAATGTGGGGTTTCTTTTTGAGGTAACAAAGTTATTCTAAAATTAGATTTGGGTGATGGTTACACAAGTTCATGAATATATCAGAAAAGCATTGATTGTACATGTTAAATGGATGAATTTGTTGAATTATATTTCAATAAAGCTATTAAAATTAAAAAAGAAATTGAGTGAACTCCAAACAGGTAAAACCAAAGAAGTCCATGTCAAGATAAATTACAGTTAAACTTCAGAAACCTAAAGTGAAAGAAAAATCTTGAAAAGCAATGAAAAAAAAAGACCTTTGAAAAAACAATTCAGATAGCATTAGATTTGTCATCAGAAGCAATGGAAATCATGAGAGGCACATACTTTTCAAGTTGAAAGAACCATCAACCTAAATTCTATGTCCTATAGAGTTGTCTGTCAGGAATGAAGTGGAAATGACATTATACAACAAAGGAAAATAAAAAGAAATTTCACCAGCAGAATATCCTAAACAAAAAGGCTAAAAGAAATTGTTGAAAGAGAAAAGATACCTTGGAACATTAGAAAAGAAGAAAGAATCATGGAAAGCATTTACATATGTATTAAGACAATAAGACTTCCCTTTAACTATAGGTTTTCCCAATGTGTTTGATTGTCTAAACAAAAAGTATGATAACACCTGACATGGATCTCAAGGCGTTCAAAGGAAATAACTAAGATAATTACATTATAATGGGAGAGAGTAAAGGGACTTAAAGGAAGATAAGTTTTTACTCTGGTAATGTGCCAACAGCAGTAGACTTTTTGTGGTGCTGGGATATTTTTGTATATATATTTCTGGTGCTAATTATTGGAATATACATAATAATGAAATGGCATAGACTTATATATACAAATATCAAAGTGGATTTCTGACTTTGTTATTTTACTATAGTTACATAGTTGTCACTATTGAGAGAAATTGGGTAAAGAGTACATGGGGCTATTAGTAAGTTTTTATAAATCTGTAATTGTTTAAAAATAAATTTAAAACGCTAATAGTGACTCAATGACTTGAGAAACACCCAGGATATGACTCCGTGCGTGTGTGTGTGTGTGTATGTGTGTGTGTGTATGCTTGCATGTAAAAGAGAGAGACTGAGGAGTATATATGTGTGTGTGTGTTAAATAGGAAGGTGCTGAATAGGAAAATGGAGATATAGAAGGCAAATTTAATGTATTTTTCAACCTGATTTATGATATTCTTTATATTTCGCAAGTAGTACATTATCTCCTCACAATTTCTCTTGCTTTTATGACATTGTCTTTCAAGAATTCCTCAAAGATAACTCTTGAAACCATTATTATAATAAAATGACTCATTGACTATCACTTTATTCATTTTCTCCTTATATCTAGTTACATGCTCCAGTCTTGTGACTTTCCCATTTAAGTGTGTTTTTGATGTTTAATTATATCCTTCAGGACTTTATTCATTAAAAGACAGACTGAAAAACAAACATGTATTTGTTAAGTACAATCTACATGCAAAGTAGAGTAAATTTGGAGATGAGAAGACTAAATAGGACATTTGAGAGAATGAAGTAATGAAGGATGTTGTATCATATATTTTAAAATGTTACTTTGAAGCAGTTTTAAATAAGTAGAAGAGATTAAACTAGAAACATATAATACAATAACCTTACCAAACAGAGAAGCTAATTATAATTAAATCAGACAGAAGGTGGAATCTCTTGCTGACAAAAAATGAAAAAGAAAAGCAATGTTTAGGATAGTGGGAAGAGTTGAAATGAAAAACAAATGCACTTATGAAGCACTGTCTCCCTCAAAAAAGTTGAGAATAGGTTTAAGTTTTATTCCCTTAGAAGACAGGGTATATAAGAAACATAACATATAAAGCTTATTATATTCAATAAATACCCACCTGCTATAATGAATGACAAATGCTTCCTCAGGTTCTACACCTTTGAACAAAGGGGCAGATTGATACATCTGAGGGGGAGCACGTGGGCGTGAAGATTAAAAAATAGCAAGTGTCATGGATTTGCATTGCATTTCTTTTAATAAGAAGATAAAACTTGTGTATAGAGGGGGAACTGAACATCATATCAGATTAAATGGTTTGTCTACCACAAACTGCATGAATAAATATAAGAGGTTCTTAATAATGTTCCCAATCCCAAAAAGACAACTAAGAAAGGAGTCCCAAGTGTTTATTCTTATTTTTTTCATTTTCAGGGGAAAGCTAGCAGAGTTTACAACTAGATCTTAGAATTTTACTTCAGTAGCATGTAAACAATGTTTGCTGTAGTGTGCTTTTGTTTAGCACAATATGATTACCTGTTATAGGATTATGAGACCAGAAATTAGTAAAATTTAGTAGTCCTGACATTTTTTTAGGGAGATAAAGAATAAGGATCAATTATCTTATGTGTTCTCCTGTCCCCTCCACTACGGTATCAGAATGTAGAAAAGAAATCCAGCTAAAATAAATTTTAAAATGAGAAGAAGTAAAAAATGGCTGCTGGACTGTACCACATCGGTTTGGTTATGGTGGAAGCAAGGAAATTGTGGGTCAAAGGTATAATGAACTTAGTTATTTAAAAAAAATAATCACTGGTGGGCAGAGCTCACCTTCCCACGAGCTGCCTCCATGACTACTTAGCCATTCTCTATTAGCCCTGGGGAACAGGGGAAAAGGTGGATGAGTGATAGACCTTATGTTGTATTCTGTTGTTAGCTGAAAAGTTTAGCTAGAAATCTGGCTTGTGGGAAAAGTTCCCCACAGCACTAAAATGCTTAATGACATTATCTGGGATTAGACCAAAATCAAATGGTGCATAAACAGTGTTACCATATTTCTCAGGTTGTAGAGATTTATGTAAATTGGTCCACTAAGGTCACCAATCATCATCCCCAGCACTATTACCACATTGTACTGGAGATCAGATGGGTTTTGTCCACTAAAGGTAAAAAAGAAAATTGTCAGTCTTTGCCACAGAACAGTATAAATGTGTACATTTGTATCTGTTCGTACTACTTGCCTCCTCATCCTCACAAGTCTATTGAGAAGGTCTAAAATTGATTGTGAAGTAAAAAGGGAAACAATACACAAGTACTAAACATTTATTTTATTATTTTAAATGTGTATTTGTCATGTTTTTTCAATTTATTTTATAAATAATTATTCTTATAGTATTTTTGCATGCAATGAACAGATCAAAGTTTTAGATGCAATAAGATTAGGTATTTTATAATTCTTTACTTAAAAAGGTAATCTTGATTAAAACCACACTTAGTTATACATATTATATATTAGTTAATAATAGAGATTTTAAATGCCACTTTTAATAAGAGAAAGTTCCCTATTTTTCTAAAAGAAGTAACAGGCCTTATTATTTATTTATTTATTTATTTATTCATTTATTTATTATTTAGCAGCACTATGGGGCTGAACCCAGGGTCTCACTCATGCTAGGTAAGTGCTGTGACACTGAGCTGCATCTCCTGGCAACCCATTCTCATGAAGTTGTATAGGCTGCCTCTGACATTGAACTCATGATCCTCCTGCCTCAACCTCCAGAGTAGCTGGGATTATAGGCATGCACCACAGCTCCCTGCCCAATTTTTATTTGGAGATACAGCAGCATGTTTCACAAATTTAATATGTTCAATAAATTCTTTTACTATCATTGATGATATTTATGTTGTTAGGTACTGTTGAGTATCCAGCTCATAGTGACCCTATGTACAACAGGCCAAACACTATTGTCAGTGCTTCTCTACTATCCATAGAGTTTTCAATGGCAGATTGATTTTTGGGAGTGGGTTGCCGGGTCCTTCTTCCAACCCTACAGCACCTGGTGTTCCCAGGCGGTCTCCCATCTAAGTACTAACCATGTCCGACCCTGCTTAGCTTCTGAGATCTGATGGGATTAGACACCACAGTGATAGAGTTGTAGGTGATACTTACATTACAAAGAAAAAATGCATTTTCACAATATATACATTAAAATGTTTAGGTAGTGATAGGATTTTTAAAAACTTTTTCTTTTGAAATAATTGTAGATCCTTAGAAGTTGCTAAAATAATACAAATAAAAGTACAGTGATGTCCTCTGCATATTCTCTTGGCCTTTCCAGACATGTTAACATTTCATACAACTGTGGTACAATATCAAAACCATGATAGGATGGGGCTGGGGCATAGTGGTAGAGCACTTGCCTCGTATGAGGCCCTGGGTTCACTCTCCAGCAGTGACAAAATGAAAACAAAAACAAAAAAACCCACAAAATTGCATTGGTATAATCCATAAAACTTATTCAAATTTTATGAGTTATATATGCCCTTGTGAGTGTGTGTGTAGCTCTCTATAATCCTGTTACATGTATCACCTTATATAGCTGTAAGACTCCTGTCGAAAGAGTTTTGATCATAAATTTTATGAGGTTTGACACTATAAAATACAGAGAAACACATGATTTGTGCAAATTGGCATAAATGACAGCATCATTTTCTCTTGAAAATTTCTATTTGTTGAATTGTCACATTGAAATATTCCTAGGAAAAAAGTGTGTGTATGTGTTGGTATATATTGGCATACAGAGTGGCAGGCTACATAACCCTATGGCAAGTTAATTGAACAATAGCAGCACAAATAATAAGACTGAAGCAATCATTCATGAAATCCAATTTGTGAAGATAAACATGAGATTGTTTATTAGGGTTAGAAGCCTCTGCAGCTTTGCACATTTCCCCTCTCCTGACCTCTTTTCGCACTTAAAAGAACCCTAAGATATTAAGGAGCCCTAAGAAACATTCAAATCTCTACCTCTGAATAAACTCTGAAAAAACATTATATCTGAATAAATTCTTTTGGTGAGGTAAATATCCCAAACAATGTCTCTTATGCTTTAATATCTAGGAGAATTTAATGAACAGCTCTTTTTTGGGGAAACAGAATATTTTTCAGTTTCGCATGAAACTAATTTGTGTTTTATTTTAGTCTCCATTTCAAATTGAAGCCTGATTTCTGCTCCTTCTTTTCTTTGAGGACTTTTGTAGGGCCCAGAGCAGGTACTATTTGCATGAAAGTTCTTCCTCTTTGTTGAAAGAACCAAAGCTCCAGGTGTCCCATAGACAGAGAGGAGCTATGCTGCTATGGAGGGCAGAAAGACTAGAGAGAGAGGAATGGGGACAGAACTCCAGTGCATGGGGTTCTGGAACACTGGGATCTAAACCGTAAATCATGGCACAGCTTCAGGGGGACAGCCATCTTATAAGGAAGTGAATTCACCAGTTCTAAGATGTAGCCATCAAAGGAAGTCTCAGGGTTAGCTGAAATTCTAATTTCATATTAAAATAATTTTTATGCTATTTCCAAAGATAGGTGAGCTTGGCCCCACCAGCAGAGTTTTTAATTATATACTGTTTCCAAGTGGGGTTAATATTCCAGTAGGTGATGGGGTTATAATGATGACCAAAACAGAAAAGGTTCTTCTCAGGAAGGTCACAATCTGTGATTTTAAAGTCCTTGATTATCTCCATGACATACACCTCCTACAGGGAACATTAAATATCTCTTTGAAACAGTGAAAAGTAGATATTCATTAAACAGAAAGGAAATTTAGGATGATGATCTAAAGTGAGATCTTTGGATCTCACTGGGGTTTGAATTCCAGCTCTGACATTTACTTGATGTATGACTATGGGAAAGTTACTTGACCTCTCATGCCTTAATATCCTCTTCTGTATCTACATCATAGGGTTGTTGTGAGGCTTAAATGAACTACAAGAGGTTATGCTTGGAATGGTGTCTGGCATATAATAATGCTCCTTAAATGTTAGCTATTATAATTATCTTTATTTAATATAAATTATATAGCACAGTCATTAAATGGTTGGGAGTAGTTCCTACTCCATGTTGTTGTTAGGTGCCATTGAATTTGGTGTTCAACTCATAGCAAACCTATGCACAACAGAATGAAACACTACTCAACACTTTGCCATGCCTCTGTGTCAGTGCTTCTCTGCTATTCATAGGGTTTTCAACGGCTGATTGTCTTGGGAGTGTGCTGCCAGGTCCTTCTCCCTAGCCTACAGCACTCAGTATTCCCAGGCAATCTCCCATCCAAAGACTAACCAAGCCTGACCCTGCTTAGCTTCCAAGATCTCACAAGATCTGACATGAGGGTGGTTCCAAATATATTAGTTATTATTTGTTATATTTCACTGACAATAGATGTCTCTTCTGACTAGAAGTATGTTTAAAAATACAGATTTCAAGCTTAGCTTTTTTGGAGGAAGGCACTGAAAGGTTATAGTTTTATACTATAAAGTATCAGACTTGATTTATACTAATTTGCATGTGTCTTCTGCTGTGTTTAGTGCATCATAAACATGTCCTTTATAGGCTAAATTTAAGAGATAGTAAAGTGAAATCACTGCTAAACAGAGTAAATTCACTTCAGAAATCTCTGCTGAACAAAACAAGAAAGTGTCATAGAATACTATAATTTAACTGAGAGTTTTGTATAAAATTGAGCAATGATAACTGTTCCCTAAAAAGTATCACTTTGCCATTAAAAATAGGAAGGTGATCTGATAACCCTGGGAGACATGGACATTTGTCTTTTAGTGTCAACATCATTTCATTCCATTTCTCTCTTCCCTGAAGCAGGAAGCTGCAGGTCTGAGGGACAGAGCTTTGGTCCCTCTGGTGAGGAATGTGGATCTCCATATTCCCATCTTCACATGTGCTCAGTGTACATGAACATACACATGCCCCTGTCTGTAATGCAGAGAAAGAGCCCCACAAAGATGACAGAGGGAGAGATTTTGATAGATCACTTCAAGATTCCTGATTTATAATGTTCTAACAGTTCTTTTGTGCTTAAGTCACGCTGTCAACATTTTATTCCATTCAAAGTTACATATATAGGAGTTTTACATGTTTTCTTCTGATAGGACCTCAAAATATGGTATTTTAAAACTTCTACCTAACTCCAACAACCTACACTTTTAAATGTTACTATTTTTCTCCCTTATGACACTGTTGAAATTATTCGACCAATATTTAATGATTTTTTTTCTGTCCTCTGAGCTTTGTATTTATGCTATAGTTTTTTGGTGCTTTGGATTTCAGTGATTGGTTTTCTAAAAATGTTGAACCACTTTTTATTTGTTATTAATGGTGTGTGTGTGTGTGTGTGTGTGTGTGTGTGTGTGTGTACTTACTGTGGCTCCAAATTGTATTATTTCCTTCACTTTATTTAAGCCACATTGTTATGATTCAATCAGGATCATTGCAAAAGCCCCTTATAAAAGCAGAGTGCAGAGATCAATTTTGTGACCATTAAGCCATTGTGAAATCTATTGTGTTGTAGCTTATTAACTTAGAAAAAGATGCTTTAGATCATATGCACTCTGATTATATGAACTTTTCAGAAGGCAAATAACAAGCAAATATATTTCTTGCCAATGTAAAGGAAATCTTTTTAAAGGGGAAAGGATTTGTTTGTTTGGGGAACACAGAAGAATAGCACAATGAAATGATCAAGAGTTAGTTCCAAACAAATTACACCAAAATCATCACATAAAACTTTGTTGTTGTTGTTAGGTGCTGTCGAGTCGGCATCAGACTCATAGCAACCGTCATAGGGTTTTCAATGGCAGACTGTTTCTGGATTGCCTTGGGAGTGGATTGCCAGGTCCTTCTCCCATTTTTGCAGTGCTGGGAATTGAACTTGGGACCTCAGAGACTGCAGCGCAGCGCTCTACCAACTGAGCTAAATCCCAGCCATATGTTGTGACGTAGGATGTTGTTGTTGTTAGGTGCTGTCAAGTCGGTATCCGACTCATAGCGACCCTCATAGGGTTTTCAATGGCTGACTATTTCGGGATTGCCTTGGGAATGGATTGCCAGGTCCTTCTCCCATTTATGCGGTGCTGGGAATTGAACTCAGGACCTCAGAGACTGCAGCGCAGTGCTCTACCGACTGAGCTAAATCCCAGCCCCATAAAACTTTAGAAATGTTATATATACAATAAGCAATTATTGTATAATTGGAAAGGGCAAGTATCATTAACCATGTTTTTACTCTCTAGGCAGGGCCCTTTGTGCCTTAAAATGATCAGACAGTCCTGCTGGATAGGGGTTTTTATGCCCCTTGGACCTTAGATCATGCTGTACAAGGACATTCTTTGTCAGATAAATAAAGTTATTTGGCCCGAATCTCTTAACTAGTAAGGACTGAGAGTTGAACCCAGATCTATCAGATGCACAAATCATGCTCTCTGCATTATTCATTTTTTCTGACCCAGCATAGACATAACATTTTCTTTTTTTTTTAAAGAAAAAAATATGAAGGTCAAACTGCTTTTGGTCTCTCTTGAGTGTAAAAATTAGCTACAAATAAAGCATGTCCTTCTTTTCAAATGTTGTAATCAAGGGTAAGATCACAGAGGAAATTTTTATCATTTCCGAAAGGTAAGCTTATAAAAGAATTTGAGGATGTTATGTCATGGTAGAAGTATTTCCCCAGAAACTTCCTGAATTTAAGAAAAGATTGTAAATATACCATTGTCTATAAAGACTTAGATAATATTTTTTGAAATGATAAAACTATTCTCCATCATCTTTTGTAGTAAGTTAAAACAGCTTTATAATGCCAGGCATTTTATCTAGGGGAGAAGTACTACGTACCATATGTCATATCAGCTGTGGGAAGACGTGGTAGACCACTAGGTCATCCATCATTGGTTATTAGACCAGGACTGATGTCATGAGATCATAGATCCAGGCATACCATCTGCATGTGTGACCCTTCCAACTCCACCTTCTCCAAAGGCAGGGTACATCTGGAACATCCTTGTGTGTGAGTCCATACTGTGAGGGAATCGAGTATAGCAAAAATTGAAAAGTCTTGTGATTTCTCAGGCTGGTTCCAGGCAGTGGCCAAGGTGATGGTAAAACCCTAGGACATACCTGAAGAATCAGGAATTCTTGGGGCCTCCTTAGCTTTGGCTTCCCCAGGAGTTGTCTTAATCTGGTCTCAACTCTCACAGTTTATCCTGAAACATAATTAGCCTTTAAGAAACTAGAATTGGATGGAAAGTGGGTGGGGTATAAAATACCACTCTCAATCAAACATTTCAGTGCTTTGTATCATTTATTGTTTACCTTTGAAGTTGGAACACACACACAGACACACACACACACACACACACACACACACACACACACACACACACACACTGACATACAAAAACCTTAATGCAATTCTTTCCAAAAGCAAAGGATCTCTCTTTCATTAAGATCACTGTTCATGCACTTAGAGCTCTACATAAAAGTTTAGCTGTGAACTCCTACAGCCAGGAGGCATTCTGGAGTAAAGGGAATTAAACACATAAAGAAAAAAATAGAGGAAATAGCAAAGAAATAATTGGCTTTTAAAAAGGAGATTACACACACACACACATATTTTTTTTTCTCTAGTACTGGAGGCTTAACCCAGGGCCTTGCCATACTGTGCAAATGCTCTGCCACTGAGCTGCTCCTTCACCTCTCTTTTTATTTTTTAAATTAAAGCAGAGTCTCACTAAGTTATACAGGCTGCCTTTGCCCTCAAATTTACGATCCTCCTGCCTTCTCTTCTTGAGTCTCTGGGATTATAGGAATGCACCACTGCATCCAGCAGATTTTATAATTTTTAAAGAAAAGCTAAAGATTGTAGTATTGAGGTATTTGTAAATACTACAAATAGAAAAGGAAAGTTCTCTCCTCTCTCCCTCTGTGTGTGTGTCTGTGTGTGTGTGTCGGAGGGGGGGGGAGAGGGAGAGAGAGAGAGAGGGAGAGAGAGAAAGATAAGAGAGAAAGAGGGGAAGAGAGAGACTTAACAAACTAAAATAGAAAGGAATAGACTGGGAGGCTTAAATAATTTTCTGTTTCTCTCCAAGGTAATAAACATGTATCTTAGTTATATTCTTATTAAATCACTAGAAAATGCACCACAACCCTTAGTATAAAATCCTTTGTATACAAGGCAAGTCTCAGAGGTGCCTCCACACTTAGAATAATAATTTTCTCTGTGAAGTTAATAAGAAATTGATGGGATGTAGATACTACTAAGGAAGAATAAGTAAATATTTGAAAGCTAGTTTGACAAATATAATTAAATAACACGCTGTGTACCTATCTTTAAAAAATAAAAGCATCAGATAAGGATTCAGAATATTTTGAAGCTTTAAATTATTCCAAAAATGTTGAATGAGACTAAATGATATCATATATGAAAAGAAAAATGAAAGGAGTTTAAAATTATGCTCAGATTGTACTACTCTTAAATAAATATTCACTAACCAAACTTTGGCTGTCTAATCAGGTCATGTATGAATCTTGCTGACATTTAGGGAGAATTTAAAATGCTTGAAGATTAAAACGCTGACCTATGTCCTTATACCTCAAATAAAAAGAATAATAAACTTTCTCATGCTTGTAGAGGATGTCATTATGGAGATAAAAGCTCCTTAGGAAATGAAGAAGAATGTAATACCTTCTGTTAGTCTACTTGGATTACTATACAAACGTGATGTAGAAAAGTCCCAAGCTCTCCTGGACCTTCTCATAATTTCTGTTTTAGTGACACTGTAGACTTCTACAGTGGGCCTTTTAATTCTGCAAGCTGGATGAATTCCATGTAGCTAACTAGGTAAAGCTGCTGCCCCTGTACTAAATGACAGTGTGCAAAGCCAGGAGTTACCTGACAGATTGTGGATGAATATCTTCATCAATCTCTAGAGATGATTCAATTGGGAATAATCTCTCACAAAAATCTTTTAGAGTCAGTTCTCTTACCTGGGGCTTTGGATCTTCTAAAACTGTATCCAAAAGTCTGGAAGTATGTACAACTATGCTTTTCTTATGGGGTGAGAACCATGCCTTGTTTAAGACACATTTATCCTTAAAATCTTCTAAAAGGAAGAGTTTCAAAGGACTATGGATTTCCCATTTGTCTGTCTCATTTTTGGATAAGTTTCTTTTTTAACTAGCTTGGCATCACTTTTCATCTTATGATTTCAACATCTTGATGAGTTTTGTTTCCCCCTCATCAACCTGAATATGCAATGTTGGTAATCTCTTTTATTGTCCCAGCATAGATCATGTATTTCAGGAAATCAGAGGAACTTTCTTTTTAATTAAATAGTTGGAAGAAGTCTACTCAATCTGGTTCAATGTATTATGTTACAGCCCAACTTAATATAAACCATTATTTAACCATAAGAGTCATAGTTGAGTATTAGAATCCCTTCTGAATGTCACAAGACCCCATTCATGAGACAGAGATAATCTTAACTAAATACAATGTTTTAATGATTATAGCTTGTCTCATTTTTTAGCATATTGTTGGCTTTCTTTCTTTTGTGGGAGTTAAAGGAGACATGTAAGACACCTGGGTATTTTAGTTATCTCATGAGCCTCTGCTTTCAGACCTTTTTCAGGCTCCAATAATAATTTTATAAGAGTTGGAGGAAATGAATTTTGAAAGTAGATCATAGAAGAAAAGGTAACTAAGTTGCTACTTCCTGGTTAACTAATTGCTTTCATTTCATTCACCTTTGTATTTTGCAGGGTAAAAATGAACAGACCTCTTCTGTTTTGAGCAGTGAAAATGCTTAACAGGATTCTAATTAATATTCTCAGATTCAATTGCACTTTTTTTTTTGGAGTGAATAGAAACTCTGACTCTAAGAAAGATAGGAATTTGGCATGGTGACTTCGGTGTTCCCTTTTAATTCTGTTTCACAATGGACCAAATGACATTACAGTTTGTCTTTCTGTAAAAAAATAATTGTAGAAATGGGCAGTTTAAATTTTTGGTTTCACAAGATCATGTAATGCACTTATATTCAGGAGATGAAATGTGTCTAAGTACTATATCTAACTATTTAAGATATCACTGAGTATTCTCCTTGACCCTTGTGTACCTCAATAAATCTATACTTTCTTAAAAATAAAAATAAGAAGAAAGTAATGACTTCTCTAATGCTTCTAAGTCTGTGTGTTAGTTTTCAGGATGACCTTTGATGTTTTCCTGCCATTTATACTGTAAAACCAAAGTAATTGTACTTTAGCACAAATGATTGTCTCATATTCTAGTGTCAAGGTCAGAAAAGAGATAGTTCACTTTTAGAACCCCCCACGTGCTGGATTCTGCACATTGTCTTGCCACACCTGTGCTGTGTATCCTTCTTTATCAATCTCCTACAATTCTTATTACATAAGCTAAAGAATTCTGACTTCACATCACTGGTAATGAGTGACAAAATTCCAAAGATTATTCATTGGAGAAAGAGTTACATATTTTAGGAAGTGAAAGCAGTGAAATTGCAAGGGTAGATATTCAGGTATCTATGGGCTGGGATTTAGCTCAGTTGGTAGAGCTCTGCGCTGCAGTCTCTGAGGTCCCGAGTTCAATTCCCAGCACCACAAAAATGGGAGAAGGACCTGGCAATCCACTCCCAATGCAATCCCGAAACAGTCAGCCATTGAAAACCCTACGAGGGTCGCTATTTGTCGGATACCGACTTGACTGCCGGATACTGACTTGATGGCACCTAACAACAACAATGATATCAGAAAAGTAGTTTGAGGGAAAGTTTAGTTTTTCTAGAGGATTAGTAGTCAATGCCTTTGGCCAGTGAAAATACCAGTTCCTCCAAAGCACAGCTGAATCTTTTACTGGTTGAAAAGTTGGTTAAACTTAAGTATCTTATTTTACTTAAAACATATTATATTTATTATTTTCTGATGGAAGGATTGCACTTTCTTTGAGTATGTTGCTGTTGTTATTATTATGTGCTGTTGAGTCAGTGTCCAACTCATAGCGACCCCATGAACAATAGGCAAAACAGTATTGTCAGTGCTTGTCTGCTATTCACAGAATTTTCAATGGCTGATTGTTTTTTGAGAGTGAGATGCTGGGTCTTCCTCCCAAGCCTACAGCACCTGGTATTCCCAGGCGGTCTCCCATCCAAGTACTAACTAGGCCCTGATTAGCTTTCGAGATCTGACAGGATCAGATGCCACAGTGGAAGGGCTGTAAGCGTTGAATATGTTACTAGTAATTAAACTTATGACTCACTTTTTTGCGAAAACCATATACATCATGTAGGAGCTATAATATTTAGTTTTGTTTCTTAAAAGAGAGGTATTTTAATGATAATTAAGGAGAACTCTGAGGGAATCAACTTCTGTGTTTTTTCTGCTTTTTCTCTTCCTCATCTTCCTCTTCCATTTATTCACAATTGTCTTGTCCAAATCATGTTATGCCAGTATAATATTTTAAAATTGGAAATGATGTCTTTTTTTCTCTTAAATATTTTATTTTGTTTTCACAGAAATGATACCTTTTGTTTTTATTGCATTGTTTTCATAATATTCATAATACTTAATTAAATTGAATAATTATGACAAACTAATATAAGTTGACTTGGGAAGAAACAGAATAGACTCCTGGAAAATATATAATTCAACTGAGAGGACCATAAAGATTTGAGTGGAACCAAGAACAGCTGACTAGTGCTTAATTCTCCAAATACTAAGAAAAAGAAATCTGTCCTTTGTGACATTTTGGTAGAGGTTGGCTAAGAGGCTTCTGTGTTTCTGTAAAAGCTTTGGCTCAATTCTCTTGGATTCTAGTAATGGACTTCTATGTAAGCAGTTTTTCAATGGGCTCTTTTCCTACCATCTTGCTGGCAGTTTCTCCAGTATTTCTATGTTTTCTTCAAATGTTTCTAAATTTTAGGAAAAAACGAAATGAGTGCGTGCTGCTTAGAATATCTGCCTTGTGGTTTGAATTACTTTTTTTCTCTAACATCCATTTGATATTCAATAAATATGTCATAGTATTTATTTTTAAGTATATGCTATGTTGTTACAAAATTTACATGTTATATATTGTATAAATGGGCTGGGATTTAGCTCAGTTGGTAGAGCGCTGTGCTGCAGTCTCTGAGGTCCCGAGTTCAATTCCCAGCACCACAAAAATGGGAGAAAGGCCTGGCAATCCATTCCCAATGCAATCCCGAAACAGTCAGCCATTGAAAACCCTATAAGGGTCACTATGAGTCAGATACCGACTCGATGGCACCTAACAACAACAACAACAAATATTATATAAATCTGTAATATATAAGGATGAATACAACAAAGAGAAAAGAGAATTTTAGAATAGGAGGTTCAAACCTGTGGTTCAAAACTCAGACTTTTAAATATAAACTGAAAGAGCATTGACAAGTCATGTAACTGTACTCAGTCTACTTTCTCTTCTTAAAAGACAAGGAATAATATCTACCTTAAGACATAATACATTTTTAAATGTCATGGTTATGTAAGAATACATGTATGTTTGTTGTTGTTGTTGTTGTTAGGTGCCGTTGAGTCGGCATCCAACTCATAGCGACCCTCTGTACAACAGGGGAAACACTATTGCCAGTGCTTCTCTGTTGTTCATTGGGTTTTCAATGGCAGATTGATTTTTGGGAGCGGGTTTGCCAGGTCCTTCTCCCAAGCCTACAGCTTCTGGTGTTCCCAGGTGGTCTCCCATCCAGGTACTAACCAGGGCTGACCCTGCTTAGCTTCCGAGATCTGACGGGATCAGATGCCACAGGGCTACAGCTGCAGGCCATGTATGTTTATATAATGCATATGTGGGTATGTAAAATATAAAGAGCAAATGATGTAGAATGACACATCAAGAAACATATTTAAGTTGGTATTTCCTTCCTCCCGTAAAAGTCAACTTTTTACTGAGGTGAAACACATATAAAATTACTTATTTACAACTGTGTCCCTCTATACATTTTCCAAAATGAGTACATTCTTTTTGTTATAACCTAGGTTGAGAAAGAAATACATTATTGACCCTGGAGCAGCTCTACTCATGTTGCTTTCCAGTCTATAGAATGCTCCCTACTGTGGAATACACCCTCCTGACTTCTAATAGTTCTAACTTCAACTTTATGTTAATGGAATTCTATAATATTTGTTCTTTTGTGCTTATCTTCTTTTGCTCAATATTGTTGTTCCATCACCAGGGCTTTGCATATAATAGTAGTTCAGTCATCTTCATCACTGTGTATATAGTATTCCATTGTTTCAACAGCTATAATTCCCTCATTTTGTTATTGTTGGACAATTGTGTAGCTCTCAGGTTGGAATTTTTGCAAATAGTGCTGCTATGAACATTGTTGTAGTCTTTTATTAAAATCACATTGCATGCATTTTTGTTGGATATATACCATGGAGTAGAATTGCTGGGTGCCAGAGTTGACTATGCAAAGAATCAGCCTTAGTAGATAGTGCCAAGCCATTCTCCCAGTATACACTACCAGAAGTAGTGTGTGATGATTCCAGTTGCTCTACATCCTCAACTACACTTAATATTTTCTGTCCACTTAAATTTTTTGCCTGCATAATTTTTACCTTTCTAATGTTGTTGTTGTTAGGTGCCGTTGAGTTGGTATCCGACTCATAGTGACCCTCTGTACAACAGGGGAAACAGTATTGTCAGTGCTTCTCTGCTGTTGATAGGGTTTTCAATGGCAGATTGATTTTTGGGAGGGGGTTGCCAGGTCCTTCTCCCAAGCCTACAGCTTCTGGTGTTCCCAGGAGGTCTCCCATCCAGGTACTAACCAGGCCCGACCCTGCTTAGCTTCCGAGATCTGACGGGATTGGATGTCACAGGGCTACTGCTGCAGGCGCCTTTCTAATAGGAATGTTAATATTAATGTTTGTTCATCTATTTTAGACATTATTTAATAAGAGGGAAATTTTGCTCATTTATACCCATTATTCTTCCCTCTTTTATACACTCTTCCTTGTTTCTGTAATTTTAATGGTTATATTATTTAAATTAGATTTTTACTTACTTTTATAGTTCTTATACTGTTAACTTTGGTTATTATCTTTTAATCTTGAAATAAAAATTTATGAAACTACCTATAGATTTATAAAGAGGGAAAAACTGTTTATATGGCTATAAATTTATGAAAATGCATCAATGAAAAACAAAGAAGTTCTTACAAATCATATCATTTAAAGAGATGAAAGCCTAGGTAATTGAAGGATTTGATTTGTTCCATGTTCAGGGAATGGTCTATGGAAAAACTGAAAAGGAAGGATGGCAGGAAAGGAGGGAGAAAAGTCGGGAGAGAGTGAGAAAACAAGAGCAGCTGTGCATCCAGGCTCCTGGCCTCCAGTGCCTTCTGCGGAGAGCACCGAGGGGGCCTGTAGCTGTTGAAAGGCTTTGTCAGCCGGTAGAGCAGGGGAGATATATGGTTGTTGTTCCTTTAGAAAGGGGATAATTTTTTTCAGGAACTGTCATTCAGAGAATTTCATCCATACGGATGGCCAATTTTCATAAACCAGGATCACCCTACTGTTCTTTTCTTGATTAATAATAGTCATGGGCTTTGGGAGATTTTTTGCTTGAGTTACAGGGATAATTGTTTCAACTCTCATGCTTGTTTGGTTTGTATGAGACTCAGCCCTCAGGTAGACTGAAGGGAATCTATCATGACTAAACACAAATTCTACATCCTGTCTCATGTTTTGTGGGTATTGACTAATCCCACTTCACTGTGAGTCTAGTCATAGTGATTAAGCTTTTAGTGAACTCACAAAGCAGTTACCCTCAGTTCATTTAGCATCATTCTCAAATTTCTTTTAGTATGTGAGGGTTCTGATCCTGGTGACAGAAGAAGCCAAACATTGTTTGCTTAAGAGAAGACAAAATTACAGGGGATGGATAAAAACCATTTTCAAACACTTGATGATTATTATCACAAGCAAGAGAACACTTGTTAAATAAATGTGACTCCAGAATTTAAAATAAGGGTAGAAGGCATGGATTTCAACTTAGCTGGTAAGGATGGGCTTCTTAATACTTAAAGCTGTTTGATAAAGAAGTACTCTGCTTATGAGAAAAAATAGTACTCAGTGCCAGAGGTTGAATGTTTAGGCAGCAGGTGAATGGGAGACTGTCAGATTTTTCAAGTCATACCTCTTACATCTATCTCATGCTGAATGCTATGAATCAATATACTACCTCACACTAAATCTGAGATGCTATCTATTATAAAAAGCATCCTGATTTCAGCAAGGTTAAAATGTGAAAAATTGAGGATATTAAAGTTGATGGACTCTGGTTCATCTACTCTTGTGAAGAGAATTTTTGGATTAAATGTGGCTTGGTAATTTTCACTACTTTCTCTATACTTGCTCTCCCCTCTTACACTTTGCTTGGTCTAGTTAGTCCCTAGGTATGCCTGTGGGTTTACACGGCCTGGAAATAACTAAGGGAAAAGACATTTCCTATTAATTCTCTTGCAATAAAGTGCATGACCACGTGACCTAGAGTAAATGGATTTTGGAGATAGTTTCTTCTGATTATAGATTTATCAACAAGCCAGTACGACCATGTAAGCCTCAGATCAGAGAAGGCCTATGGTTAATGGAGGACTGATGGCATTTAATACTTCCTTCAGTACTATTTAAAGTTCACTTTCTAGAACACTGCAAAAAGCTTACATTTTGATTGATATACACATAAAAATTTATATATTTACATTTCATTTTATATGGATGATTATTCTTGAACAATATAATTTTAGCCTTGTAATTTGCACATTCTTGAATGCCTGAAAAGCACAGGGAAAAATGTTTGTCATACTTCCTATTTGCCTTTTAAAATTGATTAGCATTCACCTTTTGTAATCACAGTGACTCTTTTTTCTTTTTCTTTCTTTTCTTTTTTCTTTTTTGTAATACTGAGGGTTGAACCCAGTGCCTTGCACTTGCATGGTTTGCAAGTGCTGTACCACTGAGGTGCACTCCCAGCCCATTTTCTTACTTTTTGAGACAGGGTCTCCATAAATTATGCAAACTGCCTCTGGTCTCCAACTTGTGATCCTCCTGCTTCTGCCTCCTGACTCACTGGGATTACAGGCATGTGCCACCATTTCCGGCTACAGTGCTCTTTCCCAGTAAAGATGAACTACTCTAGAAGTGGCTAACCCTGATGCCGGAATTCCAACACTAGTGACTTTCAACATGTTTTTAACATTGATGTTGCCATTCTGTGCTAACTTTGTAAGGAATATGGTAGATTTTCAGCCTAGTCTTCCTGTTCCTTGCTGTTAGTAACTTTGGAAAGACAAGTGAACATCAGAAGAAGAAAGAGTTCATTTCCACTTGCCTACAATCATATCTAGTATAGCCTCTTGTACAGTTCCCAGAAATTTTTGGTACTTGTCAAGTGCAAAAGAAATGCGGAGAATATCTTCAAACAAGCTTTTAAAAACAGCACTCCATGATAAGGGCAATTGAAGGTTCATTTATAGAGCAAATAGCTAAAAAACTGCCATATGCAATCATTACTCATCATTAAATTTTTCTAAGTACCCTTTAAAAAACTCATAGCTGCTTTGAGTGCTCGCTGACATGCTCCTATGGTCTTATATGACAGCTAGCCTTGATGGCAAGATCATTTTCCTCTTAATGGGCTGATGGAGGTGAACCAGGGTCTTTGGGCTCTATGAGGCGAGCATTCTTGGATGATGTGCCTTGATTCCGTGTGTGAAGGCTCCTCTTAGCTCCTTTTCAGGGATGTCATCATTTATAACAAAGAGGGAATTTTCAAGCTGTCTAGATGAGCACACAAGGTTTTCATCTCTTAGGGAGTCATACCTTTGTGTACTTTGATAGGCAACTAAAAGAAAAAGTAAATGATCACTTTGTTTTAGTCTTCTGACTTTTATTCTACCTCGCAACTGGTGTTTGGTTTCTGTGTCTGTGTACTGTGTGAACTATGCATTTTTGTGAGGGAGAGGAATATGAGCTGAATGGTTGTATTCTCATGAAATGTCCCTAATAATTTCAAAGACATGAACTTAGGAAGCAAGAAAACACAAAATGGAGCCTGCAGTTTCTCTCATTAAATGTCATTGGGTGTTGCAAACATTTACAGTCTCATTTGGTTAATATGGATATGTGACTTCTAGACATAAGGGGTTATTGAAAAATATAGGCCTATACTATGTGAGTCCCTTTGCTTAAATTGACAGAATTAATATTGACTCCAGGATTACACACAGGTACAAATTGGTAGAATTTTAGACCACTATATTTCATTTCCACAAACTAACCAATTCCAAACCCTCTGATCAATCAGGCTTACCAGTGACAATTCAGATTATGATGTTTATAACTAGTACCACAATACCAGTTTTTCCTATAGCATTTTTCATCCTCTCCTCTTCCTTTTCTCTTCACCCTTTCATCCTCAGAGGACCACACAATATTCAAATAGCATGATTTCAGAAAGAAATGAATATCTGTCACTGTTGAACAAATAAGCAAGCAGGGAGCCCTTTCAACTAGGACTGATTTTCAGGCCTCACTCCCTCTACTAATGAGAAAGGTCATTGGTGACCTTTTGTAAATTTGTGATGTACCCCCTGCCACCTGCCCTCTGTCATCTGATGCAGGCGTCCCCGAGCATGAGGACAGCACAGCCTGAGAAAATAACTGACTCGAGACTCCTGGGAGTCTGCTTGCCTTCCTTCTAATGAGCAGAAGGCAAAGATGTGAAATGATGACAAGGTGGAGGTGACAGTGTAAAACACACAGGAGTCCAACCACAAATTCATCTCATATCATCGTCAACTTAACTGCCCACTCTTACAGCAGGAGTGAAAGGGTAAACTGAATCCCCATTCCTACCCCACAGAGAAAAATGAGTCTAATGTAAGGAATGCTAACCCTTTCTTCTCTTCCAAGAACCCTTCTCTGCCCTGCCCTGCCCCACAGTCCAGGCCCAGGGGCTTAATTGTGGATGGAGAGGCAAGAATCACCTGGGGAGGCTCCCTCCACCCTGCCCCTCGTTTTAGTCCTGGGATCAAACCTAGGGCCTCATGCATGCCAACCAAGGGCTCCATCACCTAGTTCCTTCCCCAGTCCTTTGGGGAGCTTTTAAATATTAGATTTCCAGGCCACAGCCAAGCCAACGAAATTAGACTTTCTGAGAAATATCTATCTATGCCTCTATCTATCTATCTATCTATCTATCTATCTATCTATCTATCTATGTCATCTATCTATCTATCATCTATCTATCTATCCATCTATCTATCTATCTATCTACCTACCCACCCACCTACCCACCCACCTACCTACCTACCTACCTACCTACCTACCTACCTACCTACCTACCTACCTACCTTACTACCTACCTATCAATCATCTATTGGGGCTAGGGTTTAGCTCAGTTGATAGAGTACTTGCTCTGTGCACTTTGAGGCCCCAGGTTTGATTCCCAGCACCGCAGAAATGGGAGAAGGACCTGGCAGCCCACTCCAGAAACAATCCTGAAACAATCAGTCATGGAAAACCCTATGAATAGCAGAGAAGCACTGACATATTGCGGGCATGGCACAGTGTTAGTGAGTGTTTCGTCCTAGTGTGCATAGGGTCACTATGAGTTGGATCAGGCTTGATGGTACCTAATGTAACTCGACTATTACTTCAATGTGAAGCCAAGTCTGAGACTCAGGGTACTAGTCTGAAGACTGGGGACAAGGAAGTGGCATGACATCTGACAAGGAGATGAAGCTGTACTTTCCCCAACGATACTTAGAAGACGGTTGCTGCAGAGAAAAGAGAAGAAAAATAGAAGCAGGACAAAGTTGCCTGCTTCCTGTGTTTATCTAAGTCAACTGGAGTCTCCACCCACCCACCCTGGCTAATCCAGGCTTCTACCTGCTGCTCTGAGGGGGGTGATGTTGGTTCTCAGACTGGGGGACAGGGATGGATGAAGTGACAGCAAGTAGTTACAGAGTAGCCCATCCATAGCCCCAGGCGTGGGCCGTGAGTCGTCCCCCTGCCCCACCCCCGGGAAGGCGGCGGCTGCGGGCTGGAAAGCAATTCGGGGCGCAAAACCAAGCTGGCTCCGGCGCAGGTGGCGCTCGCAGCCCCAGCCTACAGTTTAGCCAATTGCGGGCGCAAGCGCAGCCTACTGGCGGCGCCGGCAACCGAGCGCGCGGCTCTGGACGGAGCCAGCGGAGGCAAAGGCGGCGCCGACCGAGTGCCGTGCGCAGGCTGGGGTGAAACCCGGGCGGAGAGCGCGACCGAGCTCTCGGCGCTGGGCTGCCTCCTGGCAGAGCGAGGCCAAGTTAGCATGGGGAAGAAGTGGAGGGACGCGGCCGAAATGGAGCGGGGCTGCTCAGACCGCGAGGACAGCGCCGAGAGCCGCAGGCGCAGCCGGAGCGCCAGCCGGGGCAGGTTCGCTGAGTCGTGGAAAAGGTTAAGTTCCAAGCAGGGGTCCACCAAGCGCTCGGGACTGCAGTCTCAGCAGGCACCGGTGAGTCGCCTACCGAGAGCCTGTGGTCTCTTTTTCCCCTCCTCCCTCCGCGCACGAGCCGGGCCCTTTCCATGGTGCTGAACTTGCTTGTTTAGGCGCTGGAGCCAGGGAACTTGTGGAGCCACTGCTAATGCAAAAAAGTGGTGGGGTTGCGGGGAAGGGCCGGAAGGGGCACCTTCTCTTTAGCCAGAGAAGAGTCTCCTGACGTCTTTGGAAAAGTGGAAAACATGATCGAGAGGGGAAGGGTTCGCTGTCAGATCATTAGAGCTTTATAATTAACTGAACGTGAGAGGTGTTGTCGAGTGGATTGTTGTGGCTCCTGTGTCTTCTCTCGAGAGGTTTGTCTGTGCCCCGTGTTCGAAGATACTAGGCATCCGCTGAATGAGGGTGGAATAGGAAGGGCATGCCATATTTTTTACTCTCTTAACTCTTGCTCTTTCCATCTAACACCTCCACTGTTTTAATGGGTGGGTTTGTTTGCAGAGTGTCATTTGCATGCAGAGAATAGCAAGAATACACCAGGTGCTTATAATCCTATTGTTTAACATATACTGCATTCACAAAACAGTTTTCCCCTGTGTCAAACCCTCTTTAATGTCTGATGAGTGAAATAAAAGCACTCCAGTGAAATTAATATACTCATCGTATGTGTGCAGAGAAGTACAGTTGATAAAGAACTTTAGGTGCATTTGCATTTTCAGTATTCAAATAGTATGCGTTTTCCATCATCTTAAAGGGAGAGAACTCTGGTCTAGAAGAGAATTGCATAGCCCTCCTGTTGCTCATGGTTAAGGAAGGTGTACTGCTTTTAACTTTTCAAACATCATTAAGAATATCACTCTGTGTGTGTGTGTGTGTGTGTGTGTGTGTGTGTGTGTATTTGTGTGTATGTGTGCACTTATGCTTTGCATCCAGAGGGTCTGATTAAGATACTGCACAGTGGAGAGTATTCGAATTACTTAAAAGAGAATAGCACATAATCATTGTATTACATAGTATGACTAGTGTCACTCTCCTCTGTTTTGGGGGTGTTGCTATTGAAGGATAAAAATTAATCCATGAAAATAGGGTGTTTAAACATTACTTCAACAGAATGGAATAAACACTTAAAATTTTAGTATATTTATTTTGTTTGCTTATTCACAAAAACTAGTAGCAGGTAATATTATTAAGTTTGAAGAATTTCTCTCAAATACTTAGGGTGTTTTGTGGGCAGGTTTTTCATTTAAATATGGATATAGTACACTTAACATACAATTAATCTTATTTCAAGCATAGAAATATTATTTGTTTAGAAATACAGACTTGAAAATATCTTAAGAAGAATATTAATCTGGACTGGGTTTTAAAAATAAATCCTGTACAAATATAAAATTGATGACATCTCGTTCTTATCAATTATGTGAACTAAGAATTACACTTATCCCCTTAAAAGAAGTCTGAGAATTATTTTATGGAACTTGTTATAGTGCTGCTTTGGTTCTGTTCAACAGGTGTTTGAATAGTCTGTATCAGGAACATATCAAATCTTCATTTAACTAAAAGTTAAACCAAATAGCTTGCAGTTTTGTTACCTAGAATAAAAATGAGAGAGAGAGGGCATAAAAGGATACCATGACAACCAAGACATCTGGAAAAGTAACCATATCCTCCTCTTTCCTATGGGCAATGATGGTGCTGTATTTCTCTGTAGTATTTATTAATTGAAACAGTAATTCAGTTAAAAACCAGTTATAACAAAAAATCCTGTGCTTATTCTCACATTATGTAACAAGTTTGATATTGATTTTGTTCTAAAAGTCTGAAGATAAATCTCCTAGCTATGATTTTAATTATCAAATTCAATGACAAAGATAATGAGACTTTGTAAATCGTAGACCTATGATCTTAGTTTTTAGCCAAGGCTTGATTCCATTAGTTGTTAACAAAGACTTTTGACTTCATTAGTAAGTGAGACATCCAACTTATTTATGCAAACATGAGGAAGGAAAAAATAATGCTGTAGCAGATATGCTTATAAAAGTTTTTAATCTTCAAGGTAAGAAATTTTCTCCCACTTAAAGTGAGCTGATGTTGTTTTCAACTTACATTGTATTTTATGGCAGAAAAATAGCTTAAACTATAGATATTAAAGCTGTTAATATGAATAATGTTGCTTTTTATTTGTTCTTATGAATAAATAAGGTATTCTATTATGTAGCTGTGGATCTTATCCATTGTGTGTTATACTTAGAAATATGGTGGTATCCATCCTGATAAAAGTCAGATGAGGATTTGATTCTTTCCTTTGATAACAGAATTGATAAGCATGGAGGAATTTGGTTAATAATAAAACAAAGGTTTTCTTACATCTTCTTTCTTTTGAGAACATAAGATGATTATTTAGTGGTTTTGTTCAAGTAATCTTTGTTACTCTCTTGAGTGCTTTAGATAGGTCTTTGAAATCACTTCCAGTTAGTTATTCTCAGGGAATGATAGAGCCTATGACTTTGTCCCTAGCGGGAATGACGGCGTTATTTTTTATTTTCACTTATGACAAAACAGGCATACATCATGCATGATAAATGGAAGAAATGTACTCCAACAAAGAGAGTTCTGCCATATTCTTGGCTATCTGGAGGACTTTCTTCTATGATTTGAGTCATGATGTTTTTGTGCATAAAGTATAGGGAATATCTGTTTAAGTTGACCTTGATAAATCAATTTCCTACCAACTTAACACAAAATATGTAGGGATTTTTTAGTGGCTAAGTGGCTCCACAAGTTTGATGCCAATATAAGAGTTCAAAAGTTACATTCCTCTCAATTTCTTTGGTATTCAGAAAATGTGCTCCTTATGTTCTTTATGGAGTATGGCAGGCCTACAGTAGGATACTGTGATGTCCCTGGCCATAGATCTCTGAGATCTGCTTTTGTTCTGGTGCCAGGCAGAAGGAGGGCTGTCCTGTGCAATCGATGGGGGAAGCGAGAGCTGTTCTGAGTTTTCACAAACGTTGTATTACAAGGCACGTTCTCAGATTCTGGACCAAAATAGTTGGTGTGTTTAACCAATCAATCCTGGTTGATTAGAAAAGAGTTTTTCTCCAATTTTTGTAACTCAAGAGATATTCTTCTCTCCTCTTAGTTTTAGGCTTTATGGTTTTTAGCAAGAGTTTTATTAATAATTCACATTGCTTTGATACTCAAGTTACATCCAAATCATAAAATTCTGATATGGAGAAGTAAGATTTAGTGATATTGATTCCTTAGAAATTGTTCCTTTCTGAGATATAGTCACAGCTTATTTTTAAAATCTGAAAACATTGTTTCTGTGAAAACATAAATATAAGCGAATTTCATACCAATGTTATTTTCTTATGAGTATGAAAGCTATGATTGCAGCTGTATCACTATGGCATCTAATCCCATAAGATATTGGAAACTAAGCAGAGCAGGGCCTGGTTAGTACTTGGATGGGAGACTGCCTGGTAACACCAGGTGCTATAGGCTTGCAAGAAGGACCCTGCAACCCTCTCCCAAAAAACAATTAGCCATTAAAAACCCTATGAATAGCAGAGAAACACTGACAATACTGTTTCATCTGTTGTACCTAGGGTCACTGTCAGTTGGACAACAGCTCCACGGTAGCTAACAATGACAACATGAAAGCTATATGTTTGCATTTTGGATATAAAAATAAGTATGTGGATATTAGCATTTCAGATATTTCTGTTGAATTGCTCAAAAGGCATAAAAATAATTTACAACTTCTTTGTTTTCATTTTATAAGATCTAAATTTCACATTTTTCCTTGGAGGAATATACATGTTGTTCCTATTACTTATTTTGATTCTAACTGCACAGAAATGCATGGAAATCTATTGAAATGTGATTCAGCAGGTGCTGTCTGGTGATACAAATATCAAATGCTCCCCTCAGCATGTATATGTCTTTAATTTTCAAAGGCAATTTCCTCTAGTACCATAACTATTTAAGGGTTTGTTATCAAATAGGTGCAGATTTAATTTACTATCTGAGTAAGCTCTGTATAAAAGGAAATAAAACAGTTCTGAGGGAGGAAAATAATGGAGTAGTTGTAATTAGAGTTGTTTTTCAGTCTTTAAGAGTATGCTTGCTTCCACTAATGCTATAATTACCCTTATCAGCAGGTGCAAAGCACAGGCTATCACACCTTGTGCAGAGAAGTGGACAACTGAGAGCATATAGGAAGAGCAGTGAACATATAAAATCAACAGTGCCTGATGGCAGACAAATACATTTCATCTAGGTACCAAATCCACTCCTTCCCACAACTGTCTGAGAAGCTATGTATGTAGGGAAGAATCCACAAATAAGTTTGACTCCGTTTGTAATACTGATTCCTTCTAGGTGACTTCCAGTTCTTTTTGTCAAAAGCTAGATTCTTCAGTCTTAAAATACATAAGGAAGAGCTGAGTCAAAGGCAAGCCTAAAGCCAGAGAAACTCATCTCTCAACCAACTGCCCATTGGAGGATGGTGGGTCACATGGTGGTTGTGGTAGAAACAACTATGACTTAATGGAAAGAATCTTTGTCTCCATTTTCAGTGTCTAATATGTGATCCCATGTCTTTAAACCCTTAATAGTTTGTCCCTATTATACAAAGGACTTTCTTGGTGGAAGCAGAATGAATCTCCTGCAGAGTTGGTCCATTACTGAATAAACCATTTCTTGACAAGTTGATCTTCATCCACTATCTTTATTCACTGTGCTAAAAAATAAAAGAAAGAGACAATGTTGTATTGCTCAGGAATACAGTTGTATTTTCTTGTTATTGTGGGGGTTTTTGGTAAAAAAACATTTTATGATACTGGTTCATTGTGTTTAAGTATTTCTGAAATATTTTCTAGTAATTAATGGAATAACTAACAAGATTTGTCTCATCATTATCAGAAGTAAAAATTTATTTAGCTTCATCCTTAATTTGAGGGCCACAAATATATTAGAAAAAGAGTAATTTAAATATGTTTGGTGGAGAAAAATATCCTTGCATGGTGGAGATTTTAACTTTGTTGTTGTTGTTTTTGTTAGGTGCAGTCAAATCTTGTCCGACTCATAGTGACCCTCATAGGGTTTTCAATGGCTGATTGTTTCAGGATTGCCTTGGGAGTGGCTTGCCACATCCTTCTCCTCATTTTTATGGACTGGGAATTGAACTTGGGACCTCAGAGGACTGCAGAGCAGCGCTCTACCAACTGAACAAATCCCAGCCCCTTTAATTTGTTTAGTTATTACAAAATATATTAGAACATTTCCTCTTGTCATTATTTACTGAGACCTTTAAAAAATAATTGAATCATTAAAATAATTTTAAAGTAGAAACAATCATTATATTCATTTTGTTAGAGCAGCTGTGATGGTCTGTTGGTTTTACTTTTCATTTCTTTTATTTGCAAAACCAAAGGTGGGCTGGTTGAGCAAAAATGAAAGCATTATAGAGAAAATCACTTAAAGAAACTTATTATAATATTTTTCTAGCAGTTAGGAAGTGTTAGGCAGTGTGGTAGGTACTGAACAGCTTTTCTAATAGAACTGAGAGTTTAACACAAGAGAGAGAGATGCAAAGCAATAAGGCAGAGATTACAGTCTGGCTTTATGATCACAGTACACTGGAACAAAGATTAAATGACTCAATGACTCTTTAATAGCAGTATTGGGAGGTTAGGAGAAAAGATTTCTAGAGTCAGTATCTTATTCTCAAAAGAAGAGGATGTAAAAGTTGTTTGGATTTGGCAATTTGGAAGTAATGAAATGGCACCTTTCTAAGAGTAATTTGAACTGGGTCATGAAGGTAGATCCCTGAATGTGGTAAATGGGAGGCAGAGCAGATAGGAAAGAGAAATAACAAGAAGACCAAACACTTACATAGCCCTTATACTTATCTAAGCAGATTGCATTGGTTACTGTTCTTCCTGACTTCCCATTAAAGGACTTCCTTTTATTTATTACAACAATTTATTACAAATTATTTATTACAACTAGAATGTAAGCTCCCTAAATAGAGGTTTGTTCACTGAGGTATTCAAGAGACTTGAACAGTGCCTGGCACATATTAATCATGCAAATATTTACTAAATGAATGAATGAGTTAACAAGTATACTAGTAAAAATAATACCCTTAAATCAATATAAGGTAGATGTTAAGTTCTTTGCTATGATAAAAAAATAGAGACAAAATAGTTTTCTGCAAGATGGGAGAGATTTGAACATATTAATTTGCTGAAGAAAGAACTTATTTAAAAATAGCTTAAATAAGTAGGACAGAGAGAAGGAAACTGCTCCTTAGATTTGGGGGAGGTGAGATTTGTTTTATGGGAGAGTTGAAGATCTTGTGTTACATGCTAGCTCTGCCCTCTCTCTTTGACTTTATCTACACACCTGATGGAAATTAGACTTCTATTACTTGTTTCTTTTGAAGGTTTTAGTTAGTACATATTTAGTCTAGAATGTTAATTTATAAATTGTCATGCAATAAAAATTGTATTTTATGGAAATTTTTGTTAACAATTCAAAGTTGCTGAAATATTATTTCCTCTCTTTCTCTGACCTCTCCAAATATCTCAAAGGATGTGGGAAATGTCCTGAATGTTAATAAGGTGGGAACCAATTTTGGATGTTCTGAAGACGGTTATCTAAGTACAGAGTTAACATGCTGAGCTGCCAATTTAAGTGCTTAGTCTAATCATGAGATTGCATGCTCACTAAAAAAGCTTCCTTAGGATATCAGAGGGGCTGGGATTTAGCTCAGTTGGTAGAGCACTGCGCTGCAGTCTCTGAGGTCCCGAGTTCAATTCTCAGCACTGCAAAAAATGGGAGAAGGACCTGGCAATCCACTCCCAAGGCAATCCCGAAACAGTCAGCCATTGAAAACCCTATGAGGGTCACTATGAGTCGGATACTGACTCCATGGCACCTAACAACAACAACAACATCAACAACAAGGATATCAGAAGGGCTGGGATTTAGCTCAGTTGGAAGAGTGCCACTTTACACTCTCTGAGGACCTGGCTTCAATCCCCACCATCACACAAATAGAAGGACATGGCAATCCAAAGGATAATCTCAATATAAACAATGCAACTTCATGAGTACATGGGAAAATAGGTGAACATAACCCAAATATGCATGTGGGTTTTACTACATATTAGTCAAAAGGTTCCATAAACCTTGTAAGTTGATAAAAGTGCAACCAAAAGTGATGTGATAGTTGCATAATGGAAAAAGACAATGCTGTATTACTCTGTGCCCCACCAACATTTACCAATAAAGGAGGAAAGAAAGAAAATCCTGTGAGAGTTGCTATGAGTTGAATATGACTCAGTGGCATCTGACAACAATAACAAGGGTATCAGAATTTTTATCACAAGATACAGTCCACAAAAGTGAGGGTACTCATGGTAATAACCACCTAGGTTTTTTTTTTTCTCTCTTCCTGAATTCATTTTTCTGGGACATTTTTGGGAAGAAACTTTATAATGGTGAGATTTTGGATAAGAACCCTTTTGAATGATAGTGTTCCCAAAAGTTCCAATTTGAAAGTCATCTCTACTTTGGCAGTTCTATGGAAAATCTGAGCTTATTTTAGGAAATATTATGGTAGCTTTGGAATCAAGCAGATCTAATTTGGAATGCTGGTCTTTCCATTGTTGCCTGTGTAGCCTTAGGCAACTTATAGTTCCATAGCTGTTCTCACCAATTCTATTAGGACAATTCCTTCCTCCTTTTCCACTGAGTTTAAGATTCACTTAAGTGCTCCTTTTTATATAGGAAAATATTTATTTTACTTCTTCTAATTTTAAATTTAAATAATCTCCAATATTCAATCATAACAGAAAATATGAAAAATCTTCATAATCCTAACACATTAAGCAAAGATTAAAAATTTGCTCTCATTTCTTATTTTTGAAAACAATAAAGTATTATAGATACAGCCAAAATAACTACCTGCCATTTTCTTGATTCCTTCCCCAAAGGTAAGAAATGTTATAAAATTAACGTTCATTCTTATTGTACAATTCTTTAAAATAGCTCCACAATATATTTATGTACTCAAAAAATGTATAAATATTATAGCTCTATGTGCTTAAAGCTTCTCACATAAATTGTGTTCTGTAGGATTTATTTTAAAATTTTCTTTTTCTCATTAGAATTGTTTTTTGAGATATATCAAGGTGTTACATATTGTTGTTGTTGTTGTTCTTAGGTGCCATCGAGTCAAGTCCAACTCATAGTGACCCTACTTACAGCAGACCGAATCACTTGCCGATTCTGTGCCAGGCGAACGATCTCATTTATGTTTAAGGCCATTGTTGCAGACACTGTGTCAATCCATCTGGTGGAGGGTTTTCCTCTTTTGCGTTGACCTGCCACTCTCCCAAACATGATGTCCTTCTCCAGGGATTGATCTCTCCTGACTACATGTCCAAAATATGTAAGACGCAGTTTGGCTGTTCTTGCTTCCAAGGAGCACTCAGGTTGCACTTCTTCTAGGACAGATTTGTTGGTTCTTTTGGCAGTCCATGATATATTCAATAGACATCTCCAGCACCACAATTCAAAAGCATCAATTCTTTTTCTGTCTGTCTTGTTCAATGTCCAGCTTTCACAACCATATGATGTGACT
>VMDO01007755.1:13199-89040 GCA_007922755.1 Pedetes capensis | reverse complement strand
TCTCCTGAAACCTGAAAATCAGTGTGAGCAACGTTTTTCCAGGGTTTGAATGTTGGCTCTATTTATTATTTATCACCTGTGTGACCAGGGCCAAGTTCCTTAACATCTGTGTGTCTTTTTCTTCATCTGTACAATGGGACAATAATAGCTACCTGGAAGGGTTGTTCAGAGGGCAAAATGAATTGATGGGCATAAAGTGCTCTTGCTGCTGGAGCCAGAGCAAGGAGCTGGCGGGGATGGGACCTGGCCTGGGTAGGGGTGTGGCAGGTGAAGTCAGGGAAGGCTCCTTGCAGAGGGGGCACTGGAGTGGAATCTTAAGGAATAAATAGGAACCCCCAGGTAAAGAAACTTCCTGTAGAAGCAGCAGCGCTGCAAGGCAAGGAGATGAGCAAGTGCTTAGGATGAGGCTGGAGAAGAGGCTGCCCTGGGAGCGTCTTCCCAGCCCCCGCACTAGGGGAGGCGGGTGGCTCTTGTGGGGCAGCGGTAGACTGGAAGTCACTTTTCCTGAGCCAGATCCTCTGCTCCCTCCTCCAGGAAGCTGCCTTGACTTCCCAGCCAGACATGCCTCTCCCTCCTCGGAGCTGCAGAGTGATTGCTGTGGGTGCGGTAGGAAGGGGATTTCTGCCCCACCCGTTGCCCTGGCGCAGGCCCATCTTGCCCTCTGGACTGTAAGCTCACGAGAGGAGGGCTGCACGTTGTTCTGCTGCAGCAAGCCCAGGCGCCTGCACAGTGTCCTGCCCCAGCACCCACAGGGTGAGGCTGACTCCTTCTCCTGGCGTTCCAGGCCCTCCATGACCCACTCTTTGCCAGTTCTTCTGCCTCAGTGTCCTCTAGGGTCCAGCCACTCCCAGCTTCCCCCAGAGGGCTGCAATCTCTAGCGCATAAAAATACAGGTTCAATCTGAATTTCAGATAAACGATAAATAATTTTTAGTGTAAGTATGACCCATGCAATACTCGGGATATATAGCAATATTTTAAATTCAAATTTGATCTTGTACTCTGTGTTTGGTTTTATTTATTTAGTTTTTGTAGCGCTGGGAATTGAACCCAGGTCCTTGTGCATGCTAGGCATGTGCTCCACTGTGGAGCTCTACCCCTAGTCCTGTGCCCTGTGTTCTGTATTTTATGTGGTGGCCCCATTTCCCTGGATAGGCTGAGCTTTTGCAAACATGTTTCTTTTGTCTGAAATGCCCTTTCTTTCCTTCCTCCTTCTTCTCCTTCTCTCTCTTTCCCTGCCTCCTTTCCTTCTCTTTCTCTTCTTCCCTCCGTCCTTTCCTTCCTCCTTCCTTTTTTCCCCTTCCCTTGCCTTCCTTTCCCTTTTCCTCCTTCCTTCCCTCTTTCCTTCTTTTCTCTCTCTCTCTCTCTCTCTCTCTCTCCTTACTTTTCTTCTTTCAACAGAGTCCAAGCTGGCCTGGAACTAATGATCCTCCTGCTTCAGCCCCCCATTTGCTGGAATTATAGGCATGGACCACCACGCCTGGCTTGCCTTTTCCTCTTTTATCTGGAAATTCCCTATTCATCATTTAAGACTCAGCACAAGTGTGACATCTCTATTGGGGATACTTTCTGGGTGTCCCCGCCAGGGGTTACAGGTCCAAAGCCTCTTCTATCCTGATACACATTTCCATCTTCTGTAATGATGTGAGCTCCCTGAGGACAAGGGTCACATTGTTCATCTCCAGACTCCCAGGCTCAGCACACAGTAGGAGCTCACTAATTACTGACATAATAAATGAACACCCCACTATTCAAAATCTCCAAGACCTTAGATGCAGTTCCAGAGTTTACCACTAGGTGCCGCTGTGCAACATGGAATTTGTTCAGGCACAATAAGGGGGTTCAATTTCTGCAGGCTAGGTGGGTGCCCACTTCCGGATGTTGGAGGTTTTAAGTCCCTGATTATATGAGGGAGACGAGGTAACTGCTGGTACCACAAGGTACCTCAGGAGAATGAGTAACCAACCTAAGGAAATCCTTTCTTTAATGCTGGGCACCTTTCTTTAATGATGGAGCTCGGAGTGGACACTGTTTCAAAAATCAGTTCTTCTCCCTAACTGAATCATGACCTTGGAAGGACACTGCACTAATCTGAGCCTGTTTTCCGTCCCACAAAATGGAACAATAAGTGCCAACCTCTCAGAGCTGTCGTGAAGATAAAAATTATCAGGTAGCACCTGGCACTTTGGAGATGCTCGGAGACATCAATTCCCTCTGCCTCCTCTCTCTGGAGGACCTTTAGCTGAACAGTGATTAAACACCACTGGGTGATGGGAAGAAATTCAGCATAAAACCAACTAGTCCTTAGTTTGTGTTCTTAGCCAAAGATCTAGGGCCAGCAAGGCACTGGGTGAGGTCCTCAACCCTCTGAGCCTCAGTCTTCTCATCTCTAAAGTGGGATCCCACCAGAGGGTGCCATGCCGGGTGGTTGTGGAGCTTCAGTGGGAGAACATGGCTAGAGCTTTTGGCATGTAAGTCCTGGAAGCCCGCCTGAGGATTAAATAAACACTGGCTCTCACCATCATTGTCATCAACACCATTATACAGCAAGCCCTCACCAATGTTCACCAAATCCATGAATGGACGTAAAAGTGAACGGATGAGCCCAACAGATCGCTCCAGGTAGACCCTGCTCCTGGTATAACGTGACTACAGTGAGGACATCACAGGTCACCCCACCTCCTCGTCCCCATTTCCCCTGCTTGGAATGTCCTTCCCCTTCATAGCCACAGAGGAAGGCATTTCTGTTGAGTAAACACTGGCATGGATGTCAGGGCCCTTTCACCGCCCATGACTCTGCTCATGCTTTTGGGAAGCCTTAGGGAACCCAGCCCCACGTGCTCCAGGGTGGCTGCCAAAGGAGGCCACCTCTCTCGGGAAGCTGGCCAGTGGGAACGGCCTGCCCGGCTCTGCAGTGTGCCTGACACTGCTCATCAGCAGCGCTCTGCAGCCTTGGGCAAAGCAGCTGTCAGCCCCGGGCTCCAGCTCGGGCAGGCTGGGAGTCCCTGGAGAGCCGGAGAAAGGCCAACCCGAGAAGAGCTTCCGCTCCTATGTGCAAGGGCCTTTCTGGAGAAGGGAAGGGCCGGGGAGGCCACGGCCCTGGCGAGGGTCTGGAGCATCCGCAGCGGGATCAGTTGCAGGCACCCAGGGATCGGGGTTGGGGAAGAGCTGCCTATGGATGTCTCCTGAACACACCTGGCCACCTGCAGTCAGGCTGTCCCTCCGTGATGGCCGGGTGACCCCAGAAGGGAGAGGTGGTGGCTGAGATGTCAGGGACAGAAGCCTCTGTGCTTTGCCACCAGCCCCGCAGTCAGCTCCTCTTATTCCCGCTTCCCTCAAGTCCTGGCTGCCTTCTGGGCTCTGTCCTACTTCTGTTGTCCTGCTACACACTCTCGGCTGCCACCAGCTGCCCTCCCTGACCCCACAGCCCTGCCTCAGCTAGTGCCACACCCACACCTGCAAGTCACCCACCAGGGGAAGGAGCACCTTGTCCCTGGAGTCACCCTACCACCACCTGGGCCCCTCAGCTTCAAAATAGTGTCTGAATCTGTTGGTTTCGCACCAACTCTACAGCGCCCTCATCCATGCCACCACCATTTCTCACTCAGTTTGCAGGGCTCCCCTGTGTCTCCAGGTACCCCCCCAACCCCTGCTGTCTATTCTCCGCACAGGAAGCTGCAGGGATCTTCAGTCCAAGTCAGATTGTATCATTCTCAAACCTTCCCATCATAGTTTAAATCAAATCCAGACTCCCAAGGCCGGGAGGCCGGACACACCTGCCCTGCCTCCCTCCCCAGCTCGCTCTCCTGCGGCTTTCCCTCTTGCCCATGTTGCTCCAGCCACACTTCCTTCTCTGTTCTCTGTATGCAGCTGCCCCAGGGCCTTTGAGCCTGCTGTGCCTGCTGCCAGGAATCACTGCTCTCATCAAGCATCTGTGTGAGCTTCAAGCATCTTCCAAGGCTCAGCTCAAATGTCACTGAGCGCAGACTTCCTCTCACCTGTGCACAACTGTGGGCCTCTCCTGGGTGCCCTTTGGGACATTTCCTGGCCCTTCTGTGGCCACTATCACACTTGTCTCATGGTCACAGTGTCGGAGACTGTCTTTTCCCCCGGACCGTGAGGCCTGAGGCCTTGGGGCCACCTGGTTGCCCTCAGTTTTCCTGATACCCAGCACGAGGCATGGCCCACACTTGGTGCCAAGAAAGCCGAATAGCCCAGTGCCCACCATCCTGATGACAGCTGTGCCCCAGGGCCCAGGGGGAGAGGCAGACAGAGCAGGGCCACGGCTCATCATAGCCCTGCTGCCTCCCTGTCTGCGACTGGAGTTCTCATGGCCAGGTTGACCCTGCCCAATGCCTACTGATCTTCCCAGAGGCACCCCTGGAAAAAACTGGGGGGCCGGAGCACCAGGCAAAGAGCCCCGGTCCAGCTCCCTGCTCTGCCCCTCAGGGCTGGGTGCTCCTGCACAGGTCACACACTTCTCTGTGCCTCAGTTTCTTCTCCCGTCCCGTGGGATGGAAAGTAGTGCTTGGAGAATGACCGACGGAACGGCCGTAATGTGCCTGGGACACAGTGAGGCTTGGGAGATGTGGGCAGGGGGCCCCCTCGCTGCTGGGGAGCTCAGTGGTCCTGCTGACCTCCGACTCCGGGCTGGGGGCTGCTCGGGCAGTGCAGAAGTAGGACAGAGCCACCGCCCAGTTCACACCTCCGTCAGCCTCCCTGGGCTGGCCTCCTGCAGGAGGAAATGGGTCGCTGGCAGGAGCCACTCAGGGATTCCTCATTTCCGCTCCCGTCCTTGGGGACACACATTTTCAGTTTCATTTAATCACAAAGCTTTCTTAATTAGTTTTTTTTTTTTTTTTTTTTTTTTTTTTTTTGTGAATTCTGAGTTGCTGAGCCAGAGGGAGCAGAAACGCAGGTTTCTGCAGGGCTCGGGCTTCCTGGGTCCTGGCAGCAACTTCTCCAGCTGCCCAGAATGCCTGGCCCTTCGCCCAAGGGGCCGCAGGGCCCCTAGGGGGCAGGGTAGCTTCCTCCAATCACCCCTGGCTCAGGCCCTCAGGGGCCACTTCCCTGAGACATCTAACAACACCTATTGAGCACCTATTATGTGCCAGGTGCTGGGACACACCTGGCACATAATAGGTGATGCCTCACCCAGAAGAGCAGTCTAGCTCAAACCAGAGGCACCATATACCTCATTATTCCATCACGCCAATACATGAGCGCTGTGCAGAAGATGGGGGCCAGGGGCTGGGCAGGGAGAGGATAAAATGGGGGCCTGCCCTGGTCTGGGCAGTGCCGGAGGGCTTCTTGGAGGAGGAGATGTTTAAGCTGGGATTGGAAAGTGTTGAGTTGGGGCTGCCAAGTTGTGGTGAAGGGCAGGAAGTGGTCTCCATGGAAGGGATTTATCCATCCACCCACTGATCTGCCCCGTTTCTTGTCCTTCACAGGCTCCGTCACCCACTCTCTCCTCCACCCACACAATGCACTCACTCATCATTCACACCCTGCAGGGACCCAGCACCCCTGCTGGCATGGGGGCCTCTCAGAGTGAGGCACAGTCCACGGGCAGAGGTGCTGTTCCAGTGGGACCCTGGCAACTGTGACAGGCAGGGGGGAGGGACGGGGAGGGATGGTGTGGCCAGTGAGGTGGAGGTGGGGATGGCAGGTGCGAGGACCTGGGCTGTGCAGGGCTGGGTGGTAGGGATTGGCAGAGGTCGGGGCACAGCCTGCAACCCGGGGTTCAGTCCTGTATTCCTTCCACCAATATCTCCCAGGTGTCTCCTGGGTGCAGGACCAGGGTACTGGGGAGAAGGTGATCAGAGGAGAGAGGGGTCCTGATCTCTCAGAGCCTAGAGGCAGGGATGTGAGAGGAAGGCAGCATTACAAGCAGCTCGGTGGGGCCGGATTTGTGTGTGATGAGCTCCTGACACTAACTGGACTCCAGCTGAAGCAGCAGCTAATAGGGTGCAAGGGCCAGGTGGGGCCCCAGAAAGCCTGGCTGCAACTGTTTCCAGCTCTCTCCTCTCAGTCTTTAGGGAGAGCCTTTCCAGCCAGTCCTGGCTCCCAATGGGCTCATCCTCAGCTAAAGGCTTCCTATCAGTCATTTACACCTTAGTCTGAATGCAAGCCCTGTGACATCCTTCCCAGGGACGCTTGGAGTCTCTGGCTGTTTGGTGCTTCAGGCTGCAGGGAAGAGAAGTCACATGCCAAAGGAGAGGGATTTAGGGGCTCTAATGTGCAGCCATGTTGGTGACCAGGTGCTGAGTCCACCTCCCTGGCCCTGTATTGCATGGGTCCCAGGCTCTCGTGGCCTCACGTGATGCTGCCGTTGTCTACCCAGCAGCAGATGGAGCAGAAGAACAGGGGAGGGCCACATTCTCCTTAGCAAGAGGCAAAGGGCTGTGCCAGGAGTCATATCTTCCTCCTTCCTTTCACTCCCACAGACCCCTACACAAGCAGCAGTCTCATCAACACTTGGCCCAGGTAGAAATGGAGGCTCAGAGCGGGAAGGACATTCGCCTGAGGTCACACAGCTGGGTAAAAAAGGAGCTGAGGTTTGAGCTCACAGTCCTCACTCCTAGTCCAATGAACGACAGCAGGAGCTTCCAACCCTGGGTCTCTGAGGGGGACTTCAGGTCTGTTCTAAAAGCCCATTTCTACCTGGGCCAGGTGCCAGCTGTGGTGCACGCCTATAATCCCAGCAACTCAGGAGGTGGAGGCCGGGGGTTTGCAGGTTTGAGGCCAGAGGCAGCCTGCATATTTAGCAGGACCAGTCTCAAAAAAAGGGACTGGGGTGTGGCTCTTTGGTGGAGCACTTCCCCAACATGTGTGAGACCCTGGGTTCAACCTCTCATGGCTGCAATAAATAAATAAATAAAAGCAAGCTCAAAGAGAACCCCTAGCCCTCACCCCACGCTGCCGCTCCCCACACTTGCAGGTCCTCCCTGAAGAACACATTGGTGAGGGTTAATCATTACCGTGAAGCGTAATCTTTTGGAAAACCAGTCTGTAACACCCCAGATCCCCTGAGGTCAAGAGAAGGGGGAGCAGCATGTGGTTGGCTGCCTGACTCTGTCAGGGAGAGGCAGCACCCTGGGCTGGGGCCAGGAGAGGGGCCCTTGGTGGGTGGGTGGGGCAGCGGGTGCTACCTTCTCATAGTACTGCAGCTCGTAGTCCAGGATGACGCCATTGGGCTGGTCTGGCTGGGACCACGACAGGGTGATGCTGTCCACGGTGCGGCTCACCTGGTGCATGATGGACACGGCTGATGGCGCTGCAAGAGAGGCCAGAGGTCACAGTCAGGGACAGCATGAGGAGGTGCAGCTTCTAGCCTCACCTCAGAGGGGCCTGGACAGACAGGGATCCCTGGGCCCAGAGAGGGGAAGGCATCTGGCCAAGGCCAAACAGCCAGTGGGCGAGTAGATGGGGCCGCCCCAGGGCACCTTTGGTTACAGGCACCGACAGCCTCAGCCATCCCTGGGGAAAACGCAGCCATGTCACATGGGGAGAGAGGCAGCGGGGCCATCTTGGGGCCTGGCCCTGAGGGGGATGGACAAGAAGCTCTTCATTTTTTCAGTGTCAAATCTACTAGATCAGGGGACACATAGACCCTAAATATGGTGACAGGGGATCCCAGGGGGCAGAGAAAGTGGACGATCCATTTATTCCTTCAACAACTTTGCAGGAGTGCCTTCTGTGTGCCAGGAAATACAGCAGTGAGTAAAACTAAGCCCTGAATGAGAGTGCTTTTATCTGAGTTCTGCCTGAGAATATGCTCCGGAGAACTGAAAACAGGCCTTCAGATCCTTGCACTTGGTAAGATGGTGGATGAAAGGCTGCCTCCGTGTGATGTGGTAAAACAAAGGAGTTAGAATAGGAAGGAATGGAGTCTTTTCCATAGAAAGAAGCTCTGGAGAAGCACAGAAACCACAAAGGAGACGACTGTTGGGTGGTCCCAGGCAGCAGAACGGAGCTGAACAGTGAGAGGGGTTGATCAGGACACATCTCCAGAGCCCTCATCCAAAGAGGAGTGGCATTGGAGATTGTGATCTCCAGAGAAAATAGCTCACTAAGATGATCCCCAAATAAAATGGGAGGTGATATCCACCCTACAGATACAAAAATCACAAGTCAGAAACACAAGCAACATATCTCCTCCAAAGACCATGATTCTTTAACCACTGAATCCAAAGAAACAGTTGAAATGTCACACAATGCATTTAAAAGTTTACTTGTAAAAATGATTAATGACTTCAAAGAAGACACACACCAGCAAATGAATGAAGTAAGGAGATCAATACAGGACCTAGGTCAGAAAGTCAACAATGTAGAAGACAAAGTCAGCAGAAATTCCACAAGGAAATTGATGTTTTTGGAAACAAACCAAACAGAAATTTTGGAAACGAAGAACTCAATAAACCAAAAAACAAACAAAAACAAAACAAAACAAAAAAACCCAAAACCAAAAAACAAAAAAACAGTGGAAAGTATCACCAGTAGATTAGATGAAGCAGAAGATAGAATATTAGGGGTAAAAGATAATGTTGAGGAAATAGTACATTCATATATCAACAAAGAAAAATTAAAAGAACATGGCCACAATTTTCAAGAACTTTGGGACTTGATCAGGAGATCAAATCCAAGAATCCATGGGGTAGAAGAAGGAGCTGAGATAAAAGCTAAAAGCATAGAAAACTTATTCAGTGAAATTATAGCAGAAGATTTTTCAAATCTGGGGAAAGAAATGGACATCCAACCATCAGAGACAGTTAGAACACCAAACAGACATGACCAGAAAAGAACCTCCCCATAGCACATAATAATAAAAATGCCAAGATTACAGAATGAAGAAACACAATTAAAAGATGTAAAAGAAAGACACCAACTCATTTACAAAGGAAAATCCATCAGAATTATATCAGACTTCTCAGCACAAATCCTAAATTCTAGGAAAGGATGGAAAGATATAGTTCAAGCCCTGAAAATAAATACTTGCCAACCAAGATTATTATATCCATCAAAGTTATCATTTAAAATTGATGGAGAAATAAAGACAGTCCAAAGACAAGCACACACTAAAGCAATACGTGACCACCTAGCCAACATTGCAGAAGGTACTTAAAGGTACTACATACACAGGAGGAAGAAAGATAGTCTTCACCACAAGAGCATAGGAAAGGATAAACTTAATGGGAAGAACAGACAAACTAAAGAGAACTAGGAAAGAATTAGTCATGTCTAAATCAAAAACCCAGTAAACACTGAATATAAATAAGAGAGAAAGAAAAGAATGAATAGTTTATGAACCAACCAGGAAAACAACCAACATAATTATGAGAATCAGTACATCTCTCTCAATAATAACCCTAAATATAAATGGTCTTAACTATCCCATTAAAAGACATAAATTAGTTGACTGAATTAAAAAAAAAATGTCCAACAATTTGCTGTCTGCAAGAAACACATCTGACTGGCAAGGATGCCGATAGACTGCAAGTGTTACTGTTGTTGTCAAATTGTTCTAGTGACCCTCATAGGGTTTTCAATGGCTGATTGTTTCAGGATTGCCTCATCCTTCTCCCATTTTTGTGGTGCTGGGAATCAAACCCGAGATCTCAGAGACTGCAGAGACGTGGTCTACCAACTGAGCTAAATCCTAGCCCTGCCTGAAAGTGAGAGGATGGAATTTGATATACTAAGCAACTGGAAACTACCAAACAAAGTAGACTTCAAGCTAAAACTACTCCAAAGAGACAAAGAATGTCATTACATATCAATAAAGGGAACGATTGACCAAGAAGGTATAACAATTGTAAATATATATGCACCAAACATTGGTGCACCCAACTGCATTAAAATACACTACTGGACATAAAGAGACAGACACATCCAGATACATAATAGTGGGTGACTTCAAAATCCCACTCTCATCAATAGATTGAACATCTAGACAAAAAAAAAAAAAAATCAACAAGGAAACTTCGGAGTTCTACAGAATATTCCACCCCAAAGCTACAGAATACACATTCTTCTCAGCAGCCCATGGAACTTTCTTTAAAATAGATCACATTTTAGCTCATAAATCAACTCTTAAAAAATATATAAAAATTGAAATAATTTTGTGTATCTTAACAGACCATAATGCAATAAAACTGGAAATGAGTAGCAAAAGGAATCACAGAAACTATACAAATACATGGAGAATGAGAAATACCCTCTTAAATGAGCAATGGATACTTGAAGAAATCAGAGGGAAAATTAAAAAAAAAAAACAGACTTGCACCTGAACATTGATAGCATCACATTCACAAGAGCTGAAAGGTAGAGATCATCTCAATGTCCATCAAAGAATGAACAGATAAGCAAATGGTGATGTGTACACGCAACGGAATATGACACAGCAGTAAAAAAGGATGACATGCCAATATTTGCTACCCATTACAATGTGGACACACCTCAAACAGGTGAAGAGAAAGGCTGACACCACAGGCCACACCACACATAGCATGATTCTACATATACGAAATACGTGGAATGTTCAGGTGAATCTGTAGGGGTAGAAAGCAGATTGGCGGTGACTGAGGTGGGGTGAGGAGGGAAGGAATGGGGCTGGGCATGAGGCTCTCTTCTCAGGGGGATAACAATGTTTTGGAACTAGATAGGGGTAGGGGTTGCAGAACACCGTAAATATTCTAAACACATTGAATTGTATGTGTTGAAACGATTAGCTGTAGGTTATGTGACTTTTACCTCAATTAAATTAATCCATTGAGCAGTCAATCAATCAACTGTGTCCCCACCTATCCCATTTGAGCTTTCACAGAGGGGTTGAATGAAGGAGATAAGATGTCAGGGCTGTGCTCAATGCTAGAAGGACTCTGAAAAGGAACTAAGTCCAGTTTCCTCATTTTACATAGGGGAAACTGAGGTCCAAAGAAGGGTGGGAGCTGCCTGAGAAGCCAAGTTCATGACTCACAGCCTTTCCTTGACTTCCTCATTCCTAACTCCCTGACCTGGTTTTGGCCTCCTTCCCTAATGGAGGAGACCTGCGCAGGGCACCTCCTATGGCAATGTGCTTTCTGAAAGGTTGAAGCGGAAGCACTGAGGGTCAAGGGGCTTCCGGAGGGCACACAGCCAGTGGGTGGATGGGGTTAGGATACAGGTCGGCCTCCTCTGGAGCAGTGCCCATCTAGCGGCTGCCCAGGGCTGGCCTCCTCTAGGGACTTGCCAGAGGCTGGCTTCAGGGTGGCAGGAGTGGCTGAAGACTCATGAGACAGGAGGAGTGGCTGATTGTTTTGGGATTGCCTCGGGAGTGGATTGCCACTCCTCCCATTTTTGCGGTGCTAGGAATCAAACCTGGGACCTCAGAGACTGCAGAGCAGTGCTCTACCAACTGAGCTAAATCCCAGCCCTGACTGAAAGTGAGAGGATGGAAACTGATATACCAAGCAACCAGAAACCAAAAAAAGGAAGAGTAGCCATCTTTATATCCTGAGCCCACTCCTGCTCCAGGCAGGGCTGTGACAGGCAAACATCCTGCCTCAGCCATCGCAGGGACAGCTGAACACTGAAGGTGATGCATCTTCTCCCAACCCCCATGCCATTTCGCAGGCTTTGGCGACATCCTGGGTTGAGGCTTGCAGGTGCTCACAGGACCCCAACATCGATTTCAGGCTGGCAGACTAGAGCTGACCTACTTCTTTCCTGCTTTGCTCCTGGCCCCTCAGACTGTCCTCTCTGGCCTGCTAACTGGCTGTGTGACCTTGGGCCTGGCACAGGCTGCCTCTGCGTCTGAGGTCAAGCAGGTGGGTCTTTGAGGCTGGCAGCTCCAATACTCCCTGGGGTTCTCCTCACCTAGCCCTTGGCCTGGAGGCCAGAGTGAGCCTGGGTTCCCCTCCAGGCCCCAAGGACCCACAGAAAATCATCCCAAGCACCGAGGTGGGGGTGGCTGCACCCACAAGCAGGGCTCAGACCCTGACCCAGACTCCTTGAGGGGCCTTGGTTCCTTTCACACCCAGGGAGGCAGCCTGGCTCTCATCTCAGCTCCTGGGCCTGCCAGGGGCAGCGGCTCTGGGATCAGGCAGAGGACGAGTCTCTGTGCAGTGCTTGGGGGCGTCCACGGGTGTCACTGGCTCCTGTGCACTGAGCGGCTGCCCGGCCATCTCCCATGTGATGTCCTCAACAACTGCGTGGGATGGGGGTTAACATCAGCCAATTTACAGAAGAGGAAACCGAGGCTCAGAGAGGCCCACTGACTCCTCCATGGTTATGCAGTTGGTGAGGAGCTGGGCCATGGCTGGAGTGCAGTTACCCTGCCCTAGCTGTGCTCTGGGCTGGCCCTTGGAGCGGCCCCGCCACTTGTCTTTCTTGCTCCCTGACCCTGGCTCCAGCCTCAGAGCCACCTTTGCAAGGAGCTGGGCTCTTGGGTTTCCTGAGGCCCCAGCTCCTGTGCGAGGCCCTCCTGGGGGTTCAGAGACCCAGGGCGATCCAGGGGACCCTGCCCGGGGCGGGGAGGAGCAGCTAATGAAGCCTCCACTACACACGCTTGCTGGAGGGCACTTGCTGGAGGGCGCTTTCCACTTTGGCTGGCAGGGTGCCCAGGCTTGTTCCCACTGGTTCCGCCAGGCATTTGCGCCCCAAGCACAGATCTCCCAGGGCAGATCCCTGCACGCATCTCCGGCCCCTCTGTTTCCTGATGTGTGGCCCTCAGCAGGTTCTGTTCACTTCCCCGAGCCTCGCTTTCCACGCCTGTCAAGTGTGCCCACTGGGCAAGACCACTGTGAGCATAAAAGGGGGACCCAAGGTGCAGGTCCGCTATGGCGCTGGGCACTGCCAGAGGGAAATCCCATTGGGAACACTGGTTCACAGAGGCACTAAGATGCGGGCACAATACTGGCTGCCCTGCCTTCCAGGGGCTCCCAGAGAAAGCACGGTTCTTTTACAACCTCGTGAATGCCTCCTCCAGCTGGGCACCAGGCTTGCTCTAGAGAGACCATGGGACTTGGGAGCTGTTCAGGCCCCTCGGGTCTGAGACCACATTCAGGACTCAGCGGAGGGGACCCCAGCCCAAGTGAGGCCAAGAGCTGCTCTGTTCTGACTCTTGCCATGATTTCTCCTTCCAACGGTGCAGCAAAGTGGTAGAATGTGGCCCTTTTCAAGCTCCAGCGGGCACTAAAGAAACCAGGAGGCTTTATTAGAACTCACACATGGCCAGCCAAGGGTCTGAGAACACACATTCTGTTAGGCTCCCAGCTGCTGCTGCACCTTGGACCACACAGGACCAGAGAAGGGAAGTGACTGGTCCAAGGTCCCACAGCAGGTACCCATGGGGCTGAGACTAGCATCCAGAGCAGCTGAGTCCTGTGGAGTACATCTCCACCCCCCGGCTGCTTCTCACAGCCTGGCCCTGGCCCTCCCACATGGGCTGGACTTTTCCCCTGGGGCCTTCCGGCTCTGAGCCTCGAGGCAGAGGGATAAGTAGTTCCATGAAGGGCACAGACCCCGATGCAGGGGTAGGTGGGGCCCAGATTAGGAACTGCCTAGTATGGAAGGCACTGGGGAACAACAGGACTGTGGTAGGCGGCCGCCTGCTCCTCAGCCTGTCATCCCAATGACGCCTACCGGCCCTATGCCTCCAGCTCCTCCCTTTATGCTTTAGGTCATCACTCATGTCAGCCTGTGAGGCTGGCATGATGACTACACCCACTTTACAGATGAGGCAATGGAGGCATGGATGTGAAGTAACTTGATCAACGTCACATATAGCAAGCAACAGAGCTGGGATTCGAACCCAGGCTCACCTGGGTTCCCCAAACCTCTGCATTCTTCCTCCCTTGGCCTCGGCCCACGCAGGCTGACCGGGGAGGTCTGGATAGCAGGGGCTGCACAGGGCCTCTGAGGACACCCTGACCGATCCACCCGCTGACTCACGTCCCACTCGCCAGCCCAGGGAGCGGTGCTGTGGGGGAGGCGGGTCCCATGCGGCATGGGGGTCTGGGCTGCGGCTCTGTGGAGGGCTTGGGTTTCAGTCAGCTCTCCGGGCTCTGATCCCCTAAGCCCCGTAACCCGGGCGTGGCGAGGAGGCGGCATTTGCTGGGAAGATGATCAAGGCAGGCCAGGGGGAGCCAAGCAGGGCCGGCCCTGGCTCCTGGAATCCAGGATTAATGGCGAGAAAAGGGACAGCTGGATGTCCTCCGGTCCCTCCCGCTGCCGCCGCCCACACGGGGTCAGGTTTCCCTGCAAGTTGGTCATCTGGGAATTCTGGAATTTTCAATTACCAGCCTGGCGCACCGGCAGGGGGATGGGGTCAGCGGTGCCTCGTGACCCCTGCGAGAGATGGAGCCCCAGGGAATAAGCACAAGAGAGGCTGGGGCTGCGGTGGCAGGGGAGGCCGTCCAGGCCGTCCATGGGGTGGGGGCAGGTGGCCAGGGCCCCACTGCCCCCAGCCAGCCCCGGGGAGACTTCATCCCTCCCTGGCTGGGCCTCAGGCCTCCCAGGCTGGCCTTCGCTCTCTGACCCTTGCTTTCTCCCCAGGGCATGACAGACCTGGACGAGGGTCTCTAAGCGGGGTGACGGGGTCTCCAAGGCCTGGACAAGGGGCTTGAGGGTTTTCTGGAACTGGGACGCCAGGACAGGACAAGGACCTGGGTGGCCCATGACCTTGGGCCTGGGCAGAGGTGCCAGGCCCCAAGCAATCTGAGGCCTCATCCCAAATCCCCAAGCCTCTCTGACACCTCCCTCCTCATGGATGGCCCCCGGGGCCTTCCCTCCGGCCCCGAATAAAACACAGAATTGCCTGCCTATGTCGTCCCTTCTTGGCTCAGCCCCTCTTTCCCCTACCCTCTAGTCTGGCTCCTTTCTGTTCCCAAATGCACCCAGGTCATTCCTGCCTCGGGGCCTTTGTCCCTGGGTTTCTGCCTGGAAACCTCCCTTGTGTCTTCCATGGCGCATCCTCCTCTGAAGTTAGGTCTTGGCTCAAATGCCACCTCTTCAGAGATGCCTTCCCTGATTATCCCTCCCTATAGTCATTCACCACCTCACATGTTGTTTTCTTTTCTTTTTTTTCTGTGGTACTGGGGGTTGAACCCAGGGCCTCACGCTTGCATGCTTTGCAAGTGCTGGATCACTGAGCTGCAACCCCAGCCCATTGTTTTACTTTTTGAGACAGGGTCTTGCTAAATTACGCAGACTGCCTCTGGTCTCGAACTTGCAATCCTTCTTCCTCCGCCTCCCGAGCCCTGGGATTACAGGCGCGCACCACCATACCCAGCTACATGTTGTTTTCTTTAGAGTAGCAACACTGTCAGAAGGCAGAGGCCTTGTCTCTGATTCAGACTTTTATCCTCAGTCCCTGGAACAATGTGAGGCTGAGAGTGGGTCACTCTGGTGGTCAGAGGGGCATATCATACCCAATTCAAAGACTACCCTGGGCCAGCTGACAGCAATAAGCCACCAAACCCACAACAGAGCCCTGACAAAACCCAAAGAGCTGCCCAGTGCCTGGGAGCAATTGGACAGCAAACATGCAAATGAGCCCTGCAGAGACCAGGGGCACCATCCTGCCAATCGTGACACCCGTGACCTGGTTAAGGGCTTCTGGATTTCTGTTACCAGTTTTTTGTTTTTTTTGCTACTTGAGGGTGGAATCCAGGGCCTCACATATGCTTGACAAGCACTTTACCACTGAGCTGCACCCCCAGCCCATTAAAAAAAATTTTTTTTATCATGAGACAGAGTCTCCCTAAATTATGCAGCAGGCTGCCCCTGGCCTTGCACTTGCGATTCTCCTGCCTCCACCTCCCGAGGCACAGGGATTACAGGAGTGTGCTGCCGCGCCAGGCTCTGTCAAGCAACATTGCTGTGCTGCAGGGATTTCTTATCTTCCTTCCTGGAAGACACAGCGAAACCCATCTTCAATGACACTTTCAGCTGGCAGCGCCTTCCCTGCAGAACGCTTGGGAGGATCAGAGCCGGGAACACTGGCAAAAGGCTTGGCCTGGGAGGAAAGGGGCTCCCCATCTGTCTCTCTCTCCCACTTTCAGCCCTCTCTCCCCAGGCCTGGGCTCACGGGGCTGTCTCAGCCTCCAGGGGAGAGAAGGAGGTGAGTACGTGTCTGTGCCAGCTCGAGAGACGGAGCCACCGTGTGCCCGCCCCACAGCAGGGTGGGAGGATCAGAGCAGAGCCCGGGTGGCAGGAAGGGCTTCGCAGAGTTGAAAGTCTTTCCAGGAGGAAGCCATGTGCTGTGCTGTCACAGAGCCCTGGCCAGGGTGTTGGGGACATGCTCTGCCAAGGATGAGCCGTGTGATCCTCTGCTGGGCTCGGTTTCCCTCTGTGTAACAGCAGGTGCGAGTGAGGGGCGCTCCGAGGCCCCTGCCATATTGAGTTTTTTTCAGGTGACCTGGGCTGCCTTCTGAGGTGGGTGGAACAGTGACCCCCAAGAGGCATCGTCTGCACCCTCATCCTTGGGATCTGTGGCTGTGTTACCTCCCATGGCATAAGGGGCCTTGAGATGGGGGCCACCCTGGGAAACCCAACTTCCTTCCTTGAGTTCCTGAAAGGAGAGAGTCTTTCCCAGCAGGAGGCCCGAGAGCCGGGCAGCTGGGCTGTGGGAAGAGCGAGGTGCTCTGTGGCTGCTTCAGAAATGGTGGAGGCTCTGAGGGGACCCTGGTGGGGCCTCGGAGCTCGGGGTGGCTCCCGGTAGACGCTCTGCAAGGAAACAGAGCACTCACTCCTGGAACCTCACGGACTCAAATTCTGCTAACAACCTCCATAACCAAAGCCACGCCACCCCCAGCACCAGCAGAAGGACCCCGAGCTGCCCACACTGGTTGCAGCCGGCTGAGCCTCTCGCCAGCCTTTCGAGCCTGTGGAGCCAGAAGCTCCTAAGCATGCGCTCTTGTAAGCTGCTGAGTCTGTGGGACTTATGTGGTGGCCACATACTGTCCACTTCCTGGGTGCCGGTGCTTTGGCCACATCGTTGTTCATCCTCACACCCCTGCTCCCAGGCAAAGCTGGAACGATGGGCTTTTTGCTCATTTTGCAGGTGAGGGAACTGAGGCTTAGAGGAGGGCTGTCTTCCTTACAGGCTGGCTGCACAGCGTAGAAAGGCCCAGGTTTGGGCCAGGGGTTTAACTTGGTCAGTAGAGCGCTTGCTTTGTCTGCGTGAGGCCCTGGGTTCAATCCCCCGCATGGCAATAAATACAAAGAAAGGGATGAGTGCCGGGCGTGGTGGCGCACACCTGTAATCCCAGCGGCTCGGGAGGCGGAGGCGGGAGGATCGCAAGTTCGAGACCAGAGGCAGTCTGCATAATTTAGCGAGACCCTGTCTCAAAAAAAAAAAAAAGTAAAAAAAAATGGGCTGAGGTGCAGCTCAGTGGTCCAGCACTTGCAAAGCATGCAGGCGTGAGGCCCTGGGTTCAACCCCCAGTACTGCAAAAAAAAAAAAAAAAAGAAAAAAAAGAAAGGGATGAGTGTGTCAGGCCTGGCACGGCTGCCCTTTCTCCAGTGTGACTACGTGGGACAGGAGGACGGGAAGGCAGCCTGACCGGCCAGGCCACGATTCATCACAGGTGGCCTCGAGAGCTGCAGCTGGCCATGGGGAAAGTAGGGGTCTGGCGTATCCCACACTCTGAGTGTGCAGGGCCGCCATCACGCAGGCTCTGCCGCTTCCTTCCAGGGCAGCCAAGAGGAAGTCACTTGCCTCTCAATCTAACACGAGGACCTGCCTCTCAGGGCTGGGACTTGTTGCTAAGGGCCCAGACAAGTGCCCCGAATATAGTCAGTGCACGATAACCGTGGCCCTTTTTATGATTGGAAGGCATGCAGATGACGTCATGTGTAGAGTGCGTATCTGTGCCAGCAGCCTGGGAGGCACCTTGGGTGCACTAGCTGAAAGCCTCACGGTAGCCCTGAAAGGAGGGGGTGGCGAGGCCCCTGAGGGAGAGTGAGCAGGCAGTTAAGTGACTTGTCCAAGCCCACATGTGAGGGGCCAGCTGGGCTTGATTCCAAGCCAGGGTTTGTCTGCCTGACTCCACAGCCCCGACCCTTCCCACCCCCTCCGGAACCTGGCAGGTGGGCTTTGGGAGCTTGCGCTGGGCACAGGATCTGCAGGGCTCAGGCTGTGTCCGGCACAGCCCGAGAGGGTGGCCAAGGCTTCTGGATGCTCAGCCCCGTGAGACTGAAATGCCGCCCCGCCTCCGCCCTCAGCTCCGCGAGGCTGTCCCTGCCTGTCATTTGGATGTCCGCTTACATGCCATCTCCTCAGAGAAGGTCTCCCCTGCTGCCCACCCCAGGCTGGCCTCCCTTTCTCCTTCCTGCCCCTCTGGAGTTGTTCTGGTTTTTTGAGTCCACGGGCAACATGGCAGCAGCTGAAAGCGTGGGCTCTGGACACAGAACCCACTCAGGGGTCTGCCGTTCCCAGCGAGCAGGCCTGGGCTTCCTGCTTGGTGTTTTCTCATCCTTACAGCCTGGCCCAGCTTCCTTCCTCGGGCCCTGAGCAGGACTCATGAATGCAGGGCGGAGAGCATTCTGGAAAGGCGGAGCGTGCGTTGGAGGCACAGGACGGTTTTATGAAGTCAGAAGACAGTTCTGGCCCTGGTGAATGCCAAGGGATTGTGAGCAAGGCCCTGTAACTTGCCCAAAAGAAATACTTTTTCCTTTTAAGGCAGTGAACTAGATATTTATATTGAATTTTAGGGTCTGTCTAAAACCGACCACTGAACGCATGTGTCTGGAAATCAAGTCCCTGGTCATATTTTCCTGCCCTAGCCTGCTTCTCCACATCTCGCCTCTCTCCACATGCCCTTGATCACTCTGTAGAAGCTCACTGACTGCTTCCTCTAGAGTGTCCGCCACTGGTACTAGAAAAAGCATGGTGAGGAAGAGCCAGTGCATATTGCAGGGTAGGGATGGTCAGGCAGACAGACATGCGCTCAGTGATCAGAAGGAAGGCTGAAATTCCAGCTGCAACACTGGAAGCTGCAGTGCAGGGCTGGGGTGGGATGTCTAAGTCAGGAGACCCAATGAGATGAGCTCATGTCTGAAGGAAGGGCAGAGGCACATGTGCAAAGACCCTGTGGCCGAAGAGCCTGGTGCTTAGGAGGAACGGGAATGGGGGCCGGGGAGCCACACTCCTCCCGCTGCCTCCTGCACTTCCCTCCCTGGAGCCCAGCTCAAATGCCTCCTGCCATGAAAGACTTCCAGGGCATGCCCTGCTCTCATCCCCCAGGGAATGATCTGCCCTGCCGTGACCTCGTTACTGCCGGCTGAGTTGAAGATGCTGAGTCCATGGCTCCCTGTCAGTCCTGTGCACAGGACGTGGTCTGTTCCAGGTAGACTGAGGCACATGGTCCCCGGTTTAAACCCTAGCTGAGGCCATTTAGTTGGGGGGCCACTGCATAAATGGCTCTACCACTCTGGGCCTTAGTCTCTCCCCTGGGATGGCATGGGGAGGAGTGGCATGGCTGCGTAGTCCCTGCTGGGTTGTGAGAGAAGGGGCTTTTCTAAGGGCTCAGAACAAAGGGGCAGGGAATGTGGGCTATGGTCCAGAAAGCCAGGGTTCGGAGGGCTTCAAGTGACTTAGATTCACTTAGACTTGAGTTTCACAAATTTGTCTGATAATAAGGAATACCCGAGCCACTTGTTAAAAGTGCAAATTCTCAGGTGCATTCCTGGGGTTCTGACTCAGCAGGTCTGGGGTGCAGCCCAGGACCCTGTGCTTTAAAAAAGCTCCCATGATGCACCAGTTGGTGGGGGAACTGAGGCTATGAGGGAGGAAGTGTTTTCTGCTCATAGAGTAAATTGGATAGGTCCTCCAGTTCTTCCTCCTCTGACCCAGGAGGATCTACCCACACTGGCTGCCTGGTAACGCCACAGTGACCACTCCCCGTGGGCAGGGAGCACCTCCCCACCTCAGATGCTGGCCTTGGCCATAGACTTGCTTTGGGCAGTGAGGTATGAGTGGCTACTGGTGTGGCATGGCCCTCACCATCCTCCCACACTTCACTTTGAGAGAAACAAGAATAGGGTGGCTGGTGGTCCAGTAAGGAGGAAGATATACATGGAATAGACTGAATGTAGCCCACATTCTGTACTCCTGTCCAGCACAGAGAGCCTGGCCACAATGAGCCAAGCCACAGCTGACCCATAGTCTAGTGAATGAGAAAACAAACATCTACAGTTGTAAACTACTCACTTTTGGAGTGAGTTTGTTATGCAGCATTCTGGTCACAATGGCTGACTAATACACTAATATAGCAAATGGATGCAAGCCTAGGATTCAAACTGGGCCCCCATTCCTGCTTCAGTGCCTCTGTCTTTCAATGCTGAGGGCTCCCTCACCCCCTCTTCCTGGAAGCCCCTCACCTCTATATTCTATTCTGTGTCCCCTCTCTGGGCATGTCCAGCTCTACACAGATGGGGCCCAATCCAGCAGCCTAGGCCCTAGGGCTTGCTGCTAATAAGCTGAGGCTTCTTAGCAGGCAGTTCCATCCTTGGAGCAGCCAGTGAGTGCAGGAGAGGCCCTCATAGCCTGAGCAGGGCTCTGGAAGCTTCCTTATTGGCTGCTCCCAGTTGAAAAGGGTTGCCTCCCCTGGAAACCAGGGTCTCCCCTGCTCTGAGCTTTGTCAAACCAGACTCACTGCTGAGGCCAACCACTGTGGCTTTGAGGGTTCCCTAAGACATCCCACTTTGAGTCATCCCCTTTGAGCCCCTATTGGAGGGTGGCCTCAATGTATCCACAGGCCCCAAGAATTGCAGGCGCACGCTTACAAACATGCCCCCAGCCACAGCAACACCACGCACATTCCCACAGCAAACCACATTCCTTCCCAGACACAAACACAGACAGGCAGAGCCACGTGTGGTTGTACAAACTCATGGTCACATACATCCCCCTTCGTCCCCCAGGGTCCCTCAGTGTGAGACACACCCATGCTCCCAAACGCGTATGTAAATAAGAAGCCACACAGAGTCAGCCACATGTCATACAAACATGTGAGAGGAGACATTCACTCATTCTCACAAACACAGTCACACGTACCGCCAGACCAATGGTCATGATCCAGCCTCCTTGTGCATGCCACAAACGGTGCCCTTAGACCAGTCAGTTCCTGCGTCTCACTCTTCCTGCCTTTGTGACTTGACTTCTCTGACCATCACACAAGATGGGGACATGGAGGCCTTGGGATGCAGTGAGGCCTGGGGTGGAAGCACCTGTCATCAGGTGGAGCTGGACGCCCCTCTCCTTCTCTGGCCTGCACATGCTTTTCCCCTTCTTGGAATTCCATTCTTTCTATTGCTCCCTTCATGATTCTACTGGTTCTTCAAACTGTAAAACAAATCCTGCCTCCTCCAGGAAGGCTTCCAGGGTCTGCCCTGGGCCTCCACTGGTTGAGCCCCTGGTGCTTACTGTGTGGTAGCACTTGGATCGGGACTAGCTGGAAATCCCACTCACCTCGTCTCCTGGAGCCTGGCCTGCCTTGGCTCTTCCTTGGATCACGCTCACTGCTGGGGCTCAGCAAAGGAGGGGGGAATGGCTGTGGGGTGTGTTCACAGTGCCAACCCCAAGATCTTTGACCCACCAGTACCATAATGTCCTTGGTAATCTCATGGGGTCCTCAGGTGGGGTTGTGGCTGGGAACCATCTCCTGGCCTTGGCCGCATGGAAGTTTCAGGTGGGCCTGAGGATGCGAGTGGACTGAGGAGAGAATGGGGTGGTTTGAGATTGCATTGCTTCTTTTTTTTCTTGAAGGAAAGTAGGGTGGGCCTTGGAGAGCACCACAGGGCTACAGAAAGGACTACCAAAGATGAGCTCCAGAACAGAGATGTTTCTAGAATATAACCCTCGTGACATGGTCTCTGCTGGAGTTTAGGCTGGCATGGGCCGAGGGACAAAGGAAGCTCTTGTGGAAATTGCTGGGCATACACTGAGATCTGTCTCCCCTTCCACTGTGCTAGAGGTTTAAGCCAGGCTCCTTGTGGCTCCGGGAGGCCACGTGACCAAGGTCTCTGCCACGGAACACGTGCAGAGGTGACGGATCTAACTCCCCCTCACACGTGGCTTAAACATCATCAAGTCTGGGTCTCCTTTCTCAACTCCTGATTCAGCTTCGACCACACGAACAAGGAGCAGGGAGGAACCTGGGTCTCTGAGTCTCCTTGTGGATCACAGCCAAATGAGATCTTGGGACCACTCACCTTTAGCCTTTTCCATAAGAAAGAAATACATTTCTTGTGTTTTTTTTAAAAGCCACCAAACAGTGAATCTTTTTGTTATAGCAGCTTAAATTTCACCTTCAGTAATACGCACACCACAAACAGCAGCCATTATTATAAATAACACTTCAATGGAGAGGGAAAACTTACTTTCTGATGGTCTAGGTCTAGGTTTTCTGATGGTGTAGGTCTAACACATGAAATTCTTTTTTTTTTTTTTTTTCAGTGCTAAGGATGGAACCCAGGGTCTTGCACACTCTAGGAAAGTGTTCTACCACCTAGTTACATCCCCGTGCTTGGTTTTTTTTGACACAGGGTCTCACTATGTAGCCCCCACTGGCCTTGAACTTGTTATGTAACTCATGCTGGCCTTGAACTCCCTTGCTATGTAATTCAGACTGGCCTCGAACTTGAGACCCTTCTGCCTGTGCCTCCTGAGTGCTGGAATTTCAGGTGTGTACCCCCATGCTCAGCTTGTGAAAAGCCTTTGAGAAGAAGAAATTGCTCCATGGATGTGACCGGGTCTCTCCTGAAAGCTGGCAGGGCATTGTCTGGCACAGGGAGATTGCATTGCTTCTTTTTTTTCTTGAAGGAAAGTAGGGTGGGCCTTGGAGAGCACCACAGGGCTACAGAAAGGACTACCAAAGATGAGCTCCAGAACAGAGATGTTTCTAGAATATAACCCTCGTGACATGGTCTCTGTGGCCGAAGAACCCCGAAGAACTCACCTGCTTGGTTGGTGGTGATGTTTACGGAGGCGAACTGGGGCGAGAAGGGGCTCTGGTCGGTGACGCCGTTCACGGCCTGGATCTCGAACGTGTACTGGGTGTGCGCCAGCAGGTCGCTGATGTAAATCCGCGGCTCTGTCAGGCCCAGCTGGCGGGGCGCGTACTGCACGTTGTCCCCACAGCGCGTGCAGGCGCCCCGGCCTGAGCCGCAGCTCTTACAGATGATGTTGTAGACCAGGTCCTCACGGCCTCCAGAGTCGCGGGGCGGGGTCCACTCTAGCATGAGGGAGGTCTCGTTGACGCTAGAGATCACGGCCTGGGGCGCGGAGGGGATGGCTGCGGAGGGGAGATGGGGGTCAGTGGGGGCGCCAAGCTGCTGTTTTCACTCTGTGCCCACTGCCTGGCTCCAGCCTCCAGTCTTCCAAAGGACTTTCTCCAAATTCTTACCTCTGTTCACCAATCCAAGAGAAACTTCTAGAAGATACAAGTTATCCTGCTGTGCCTTGACCTCTGTTTTCCTTCCTGGTATTTGTTCCCAGTGCTTTTGTGTTTGGGATGATACCTACACATCACCTATTTTCCCCTTTTCTTTATTACAGAACCCAATTTTAATCAGGGTGGTAATTTGTCCAGCTGGAAGACCACCTTTCCCAGCTTTGTGAGATTAAGTGCGGGACACTGATAAAGGACAGAATTGTCAAATAGGGTTGTCTTGGAAGATAGGCAACTACAGCATGTTTCTTTATACTTTCCCATTCGGTCGTCTAGAATGTTTGTGATGGCTGGAACTTCAGCAGCCATGTTGGACTACAAAGTGACCTTAAGGGTTGTAACCACATGCTCTAGAGCTGAGGTTCCCAACCCATGGACCACAGACCGTGGCCTATTGGGAAGTGGACTGTACAGCAGGAGGTAAGTGGTAGTGGGAGACCGGGCAAAGCTTCATCTGTACTTAAAAGTCCCCCTGTCATCTGTGGAAAAATCGTCTTCTATGAGAGCAGACCTTGGTACCAGGGGACCCTTGCTGTGGAGGTCATCATGAATTTATAGTACTATGCCAGGACTAGCTCCCTGAGCCCCTTTTGTGTGAGAGAGCAAATCTGTATGGCTTAAGCCAGTGGGGTCAGCTCTGTGTTATTTATAGCTGAATGCCATTCCTGACTGTCACAGGGGTGGTAACATTGACCTTTCCTAGAGGACCTTGGGCTGGGATTTAGGAAGCCACGGCCAGGCTGGATGCTGGGCAGCATTGTCTATAGTCACCACCTGCACTGGATCCTCCCCTGTCAGGACTTCCATCCCCTGTCCCTTTATGATTCAAGACCTTGACTTTCTCCGGGCGGCATGGTGGCACTGGCCTGTAATCCCAGCATGTGGGAGGCTGAGGCAGGGGGAATGATGCAAGTTCCAGGCCAGCCTGGTCCACATAGGAAGAACTAGGACAGCCTGGGCCACACAGTGAGACAGACTCAAAACAACGACTACCAAGACCTTGACTTTATCCCCCGGGTCACTCTGTGGGAGGGGTAAGAGCCCATGCCAGCTCTATGGCGTCCACATTGGTGGCGCCCACCCCATGCGGGGTCTTCCGTTTCTGCCCACCAGGCCCTCGGCTGACCCCACCCACCCTTGCTCCAAGCACTTCTGCAGGTGGGCTGTGATGGCGCTGGGCATGGGCCCGGCGGCCCTGGGACGTACTTGTGCAGGGCATGTCCAGGGGGTCCAGGTCTGCCCTGTAGTAGCCGTTGCGGCAGACGCAGTTGGTGGCCCCTTCGGAAGTGGTGCGGCTGTTGATGGGACAGTGGGTGCAGGCCTCGTCCCCTTGGTTGGCCTTGAAGGTTCCTGATGGACAGCCTGGGAGAGAAGACAGGGAGGGTCACTGGGGAAGCCAGGGGAAGACTCACAGAAGGACACAATGCAGGGAAGGACAATGGGCCCCGTGCTGGGAAACCCCAGTTCCTGAAGCCCTGGGGCCTTCGGGCACCCACATGGCAGTTCTAGCTCTGTCCAGAAGGTTCCAGACTTTCTTGCCCCTGAGGCTGTCCATGGGTTCAGCAGGGACCCTTAGCTGTCTTCCCTCCCCTACCCCAGCCCAGCTGTATTGCAGCCTCCAAGAGTGATCCCCCACCTTGTCAGGAGACATTGAAGACACCCGAGGCCCTGCCCACGGTCCTGGTCTTGCTTACCGACCATCTAACTAGGCATTGGTCACTAGCTGGTAGCTGGACTACTGGCTTCCGGGCCACTTCAGATGATTTCATTGCAGAAGAAAAATCCTAGGACAGTGTTGGGTGGGTAGAGAGGTGACATGCTATACCCCACCAGGACACTGACTTTGGAGTCACATAGCCATGGGTTTGAGTCCCTGATTGACCTCTTACTGGATGATCCTAGACAAGTGCCTTAACCACTCTGAGACTTCGTTTCCATATTTGCAAAATTATGATTTCTAATGCCCATTTTTTCTCTTTCTTTTCCTTTTTCCCTTCCCTCCCTGCCTTCCTTTCCCCCTTCCTTCCTTCCTTTCTTTCTCTCTCTTGTTCTTTCTTTTCTTTTTTTCTTTCTTTCACTTTCTCTCCTTCCTTTCTTTCTTTCTTTCTCCCTCTCTCTCTCTCTTTCTCCCTTCCTTCCTTCCTTTCTCCCTTCCTTCCTTCCTTTCTTTCTTTCTTTCTTTCTTTCTTTCTTTCTTTCTTTCTTTCTTTCTTTCTTTCTTTCTTTCTTTCTTTCTTTCTTTCTTTCTTTCTTTCTTTCTTTCTTTCTTTCTTTCTTTCTTTCTTTCTTTCTTTCCTTTCTGATAGTCTTATGGGCCCAGGCTGGCTTTGAACTTATAGTTCTCCTGCCTCAGCCTCCTGAGTGCTGGGACTACAGGCGTGTGCCACCGCACCCAGCCTCTAAGGCCTACTTCTTCAGGTGAATGTTTCATGTAAGTGTGTAAGGCACATAGCACAGGATAGGTGCCAAGTGAACAGTGACTGTTATTTTTTGACCAATTCATTAAAATAAAGGTGGGATGCAGTGCCAGGAACAGCCTGAAGGGGGCAGTGTTTCCACCAGCCAGCATTTGGCACTCTGGGCTCTGGGGGCATGGCCTTTGCCCCTACTCTGGGGTCCAGGCCCTTGGGTTTGGAATGTGGTGTTAGGGTGTACTACAGGCAACTATCTATGTGTCCATGTGTTTGAATCCACCCATCCCTTCTTGCTGGCCCTGGGCTGGGAGTCAGGAGGTTAAGGGTTAGTCCTGGCCTCTCTCCCAGGCTCAGCCTACTGGGGTTCAGGCTCTTAGCTCTGCTGCGGTGAGTTGGAGGGATGGTGCAGTGGGTGAGCTTTGGAGCACAAGATCTTCCTTCCTTGGGATGAAATGCTGCTGACACATCCACAGGCCAGAGGCCTTCATCTGCTGTCCCTGCATTCCATGCCTGGATGCTGTGTGACCTTTGGCAAGTGACTGCACATCTCTGAGCATCAGTCCTTGTATGTGAATAGCTAACATACATTTTCTGAATACACTCTTCCAGCCTGTTATGGTTTGAATAGGAAATGTCCCCCACAGGCTCATGTGCTGAATGCTTGGTCCCCAGCTGGTGGTGCTATTTTGGGATGGTGGAAAGTAGGAGGGGCCTGGCTGGAAGAAGTAGGTCAGTGGAGGTGTGCCCTGAAAAAAAAAAAACAAAAACAAAAAAAAACAACACCTGTCCCCAGCCCCTTCCTGTCTCTCTCTCTCCTTCCCGGCGCCATGAGTCGAACAGCTTTGCGCCATCAAACCCTTGGGCCATGAGGCTCTGCCTAGTCAAAGCCTAGAAATAGTTGACCATGGACTGAAACTTCTGAAACCATGAGCCTAGTCAGAGCCTAGAAATAGTTGACCATGGACTGAAACTTCTGAAACCATGAGCCAGAATAAACCCTTCCTCCCTTCAGTAGTTTCCCCTGGCAGTTTGTCACAGTGAGAAAAGATGGACACATGGTCCTTGTTCCCAGTGCTCATCTTCCAAGTCCCAGCCTTAGCAACCCACCCTCTCCCGGCCTGCAGGCAGCTCCAGCTCAGGGACCCTTCCTTTCTTGGAGCTTGGAACATCACCTGGGTTCATAGTGCCCTGCTCTGTCACCATAATTATTCATCTAGGGGTCACCTGGCCCTGCCTGATTCAGAGCTGCTTGCCCTGGTCCTAGCCTCACACCTGGTATTCAGCAGGTGCTCTATAAATGCTTCTTGAAGCTGCCTGCACAGCAGAAAGAGCATGGGTTTTGTAGGACATGCAACCAGGCAGGCAGTGGACACAGTGGTTAGCATGCAGGCTGCCTGGCAAATCCCAGATCTACCTGGGCAAGCAGCATGACTTTGGGCAAGTCACTTAAACTGAGTCCTCATCTGTACAATGGGACAACAGCATCAACCTCCTGGGGTTGTCATGAGTGTGCTACTGGGCTGTTGCTGCTAGGTGCTGTCGAGTTGGGTCCGACTCATAGCAACACTCATAGGGTTTTCAGTGGCTGTTTCGGGATTGCTTCAGGAGTGGATTGCCACATCCTGCTCCCATTTTTACAGTGTTGAGGATCAAATCTGGGTCCTCAGAGAGCACAAAGCAGTGCTCTACCATCTGAGCTAACCCCCAGCCCATTCCACCGGTTAGCTTATGTAAAAACACTCAGAATGATTCCTGGTGGGATTAAGCAGTTATCTCGTTCAAAAATGGAGCTGCTGAGCAGCCTCGGATGAATTGTTACACCTCTCTGAGCTGCAGTTTCCTCACTGGTGAGCGAGCAGCTGCCCCTTGATGATGAACACAGTACCCGGCACAGGTGGAGGAGCAGCTGCAGCTGGGTGAAGTAGGTGCTGGGTACACAAGCCAAAGGCAGCTCCACAGGATATTAGAGGAGGGCCCCCTTCCCGGGCCCCACCTCTCCTATCTCTGGGTGGCACTTCTAGGAGGTAGGCTGGCGAAGACAGAGGGTAAGCAAATCCACGGCCACTCCAACGAGGCCCCGTGGGGCCTCAGCCCCTTGAGAAGCAAGGGAAGACAGGATTTGTCATAACCAGTCAGGCCCAGGGGCACCAATGGTGGAGCCAAGGAGGGGCTTGGTGGTATTATTAGGGCTTCCTTGGTAAAGACAGGAAGCTAGCGCTCCCGAGCATAAATACGCACATGGCTAGCAATTATTGGTTCCCCGCAAAGCACTGGCCCTGTCCTCAGGATCGGATCCACAATAGTAAGGGGCCTTATGAACTGCCTTTACTGTGAAGAAGTGCAGACCCCCAAGAGGCACCTAAAGGTCTCCAGCCCGTGTCCTAAACCCACACCCAGTTTGGATCCGGGAAGCTGCACTTGATATGACAGGGGACTGCAACATAATACCCTCCACAATGACAGACCTTACACATCTGTCAGCCTGTTGTGCTGTGGGGGCTTGCGTGTGTGCCACCTGCCTTTCAGACACCAGCAGGCCACCCATGGTGGATAAGTTTCAGCTGAGCTTCCACACTAACACAGACTAGGGAGAAGAACCCTGCAGCCCACTCCCAAAACAATGAGCCATTGAAAACACTGTGAATAGCAGGAGAAGCACTGTCAGATATATTGCTGGAAAATGAGGCCCCCAGAATGGAGGCATTTGAGAAATGACTGGGCAAAAGTTGCCTCTTCAAAGTACAGTTGACCTTAATGATGGGAATGGATGCAAAGCCCCTGGGACCTCCTTTTGCTGATGTGGCACAACTCAAAGTGAGAAGAAACATAGCGGCTGCAGTACTGGATTCAAAAACGAAAGATTGTGTGCTTGGCACAGTGTCAGGGAGTGCTTCGTTCTGTTGTATGTAGGGTTGCTGTGAGTTGGACTTGACTTGATGGCACCTAACAACAACAACACAGAACAGAACAGGGCATGGGGTTTAGCCCAGCTGGTAGAGTGCTGCTCTGTGCTTTCTGAGGCCCTCAGTTCAATCCCCAGGACTGCAAAAAATGGGAGAAGGACGTGGCAGCCCACTCCTGAAATGATCAGCCATCGGAAAGCCTATGAATAGCAGAGGAGCACTGACATAGTGCCGAGCATGGCATAGTGTCAGGTAATATTTCATTCTGTTGTACACAGGGCTACTATGAGTCACACCCGACTCAACAGCACAAAACAAAACAACACAAGTGATGACAGAAAGCTACCTGCAGACACCTTGCAACACCAGAGCTGAAAGACTGCCTGATTTCTTACTCCTGCCCCAACTTTTCCTCTATTTAAACTTGAAGGTCATGTCCATTCCTGGAAGACAGTCTCGGGGGTTGCTTGTTCCTTTTCCCTGTGTGCACACTGATTAAATGTCCCTTCTCTGGCTTTACATAATGGCTCTTTACCTGGTGTACTGGGGACAGGGAGTCTGAGCCTAAACGTGGGCACTGGGGCTTCACCCTGAAATCCGGGAACATTTGACTCCTGGCGCTCAGCCAGCCCTGCAATGGAGGTCACTCTACCACGCTCATTCCCAGACAAGGGAACTGAAGCACAAAGAGGTGAAGTCACCGTCCCAGGATGTGGGCTTTGGTGGGAGAGCCGGCGTCCACCCCGGATGATCTGGTGCCAGACGCCACTCCTGTACCTAGCACGCCACACTGCTTCCTCTGCATCGACGAGTCCCTGAGTGTTGGGTGGCTGCTGATGGGCGGCTCCCACCCAACTCTCTCCCCTCTGCAGTGCTGGCTTGGAGCCCTGGGTGGTCCCTCTGGTCTTGTTCTCAGCCACCAGTCACAGGGGCAGCCGGTCATCCTGGCATTGCCCAGGGACCCTGAGGCCATCCAGACACTCCGGCGTGGCCTGGCTCTGGCCGATGCCCGCCTCTTTGGGTTGGTTTCCTCTTTGGCAGAAGGGAACACAGGGCTCCAAGGAGGGCCCAGAACCACCCTAATCGATGCCAGAGGGTTTTGGACCCAAGACCAGGCTCTTCCTGGCTCCCTGTCAGGAAAGCGTGTCCAACTCAGCGCCCGCCCCATCTGCTGGCCAGTCCCCGGCCGCCTGGCGGGTGGCTGCTCTCTCCCCTCGGTGCTGTGCCAGCTCTCCCATCTGGACAGTCTTCCTGCTGCCTGCTCCCCTCCCCGGGTCCTGGCCCCTCTTGGACTCTCAGGCCACCCCCCTGGCCAGTCCCTCGCTGGCTCTGCTGCCTGGCCACCCTCCAGCACTGAGTGTCCTCAAACCTGCTCCTCTCCATCGTGGGAGGTGGCTTTGCTCTCTGTGGGGTCATCAGGAGCCCCAATTCCACCCCCAGGCCTCCTCTTCCCCAACCCCCTGCAGCCAATCAATTACCAGGTCTTCCCTCCTCAGCAGGGTCCCATCCCATTCTTCTTGGCTGCCTCCCACCCCTGCAGGCATCTAGAAAGCTCTTCCCACCCACTCGGTAGCCTGGCAGGGCCATCTGGCCTCCTTCCGCCCACCCTCAGGGACCAGCTTTCTAAAGCACAAACCTTTCCACATCACTTAAAAAGACAAAACGGCAGACAATGGAATATTATTCAGCCTCAAAAAAGAACGAAGGACCCCATATATGTTCCCACGAGGGGAGGCTTGAAAACATCGTGCTCAGTGAAAGCAGCCGGTCTCAAAGGTACGCTTCCATTTATAGGAAATAGGTGCCGAGGAGGCCCATCTGAAGAGACAGGAAGTCGATCATAGCTGCCGAGGGCAGGGGAGGGGAGAACGAGGAATGACTGCTAATGGGGAACAGGCTTTCTTTCAGGGTGACGAAAATGTTCTGAAATTGATTGCGGTGGTGCTCACACGAGCCTGTGAACACACTGAACCCCATTAAACCAGGCATTCTGGGCAGGAGAACTGGGAGGCGTATGCCTAGGATTGCAACAGAGATGCTCTTCAAATGCCCACGATGGTCCTGTGTCACACACAGGAGCCCAGGCTCTTCAGGGCCCTGAGGGTCCATGGGCTGGTGCTGCCCATCCCTTCAGCCTTGATGTCCAACCCATGCCTCCAGCCCTTGTCCATCTTGTCCTCTCCTCCAGGAACGGCCTCCCTCCATCACCCGGCAGATGCCACCCCTTCCAGGCAGCCCTCCGTAAATGACTAGCGGGGATTTGCTCCTATTTAATCACTCACGAATCCATCTGCCTGGCTGTGCAGTAAACTCCCAACCCAATGCAGGCTACCTTGGGGGCGGTGGGCGGATGAATGAATAGGATCTGCAAGAGTATCCAGCTCAGGCCTTCTCTTGGCATTTGGGGAAACTGAGGCCCAGGGAGGCACAGACAGACATGGTTCTTGGGAGGCAAAGGTGGTCCCAAGGGTCCTGTGAGGCCGTGGTGTGTGCTGGGCCTCAGTGCCACCAGCTCCCTCTTCTCCCTGCTCTGAGAGAGTCTGGGGCAGCCGCCCAGCCACAGTGCGCCGGAGCTCCTAGGGGACCACGCTGCTCACAGCTTTCCAGGGCTGGGCGGGGGCGGGGCCTGGCCCACCAACACCCGGATCTCGGAAGCTGTGAAGAAAGCAAAGGGACCAGAGACGGAAGGCAGACTCAGGTGGCTGAACCTGACTGGCGGATCGGCTTGGCAGGTCTGGCCCCACCCTAAGACTCGGCTGGCATCTGGCAAGGGGCTAATGTCACCCTGGCAGGTGGCAGGGAAGCCTCGGCCTGGGCCTATCCACTCCCCATGCCCCTGCCAGCCTCCCATGGCTGGAGGCACCTGCTGAACCCATCAGAGCTGCCGCCCGCTGCTTCCCTCCCAGCGCCTCCCTACACACTCAGAGCTTCACACGCCCAGCCTGGCCCACAGGGCCCGTGAGGGTGGCCCCGGGGGACCCCTCTGGCCTCCTGGAGCTGCAGCCTGTGGGTAGCTGAGTGGGTTTCCACCTCAGGGCCTCTGCTGCCTGAACTGCTTTCTGGGCTCTGCCTCAGCCTCTGCTCTCTTCCCTGCCCCTTGCCACCATCTGTGATCTTGTTAGGAAAGGCAGGAAGCTTGAATGCCATCCTTGCCAATGCACCCAGAGACGAGGAACCAGGCCGGCCAGCTTCTCACGGGCCCCCGGCTCCGGCAGAGTACTGGGCCGCAGGAGGCAGTGTCTGTGGGCCAAATGAATGAATGCACTCTTACAGGGGTGACAGGCAGAGGGGACACGGTGAGAAATGCTCAGCGAAGCCAGTGCCCACGTCGGTGCCTCTGGCATCGTGTGACCTCCTTGGGCCGCCTTCAGCGCTCAGATCCTGTCCCACCTCCCTCTGGTTCTCCCCATGATCTTCCCCGGGTCTGTCTGCCAGGATGACCTTGTGGTTATGGTGTTCAAAATGGAAGTCCTGTGTCCAGAACGTCCTCATCTGAGGCCAGGCGGCAGGCCTCACTGACCGGACACCTCTCCAGCCCCACCTGTCACCTCTCAGCTGCTTGTAGGTCTCGGGTATCCTGGCTACATGCTCCGCCTCCCCGCCCAGCGCCCTTCTCCCGGTCTCCCTCGGTCAGAGGACTGCTGACCTTCTGTGGGCACCTCCGGGAGGCCTGTCCACCCTTCCCACAGCAGCCAGTCACACAAGACGGCGGGGCATGAACCAGCTGGTTAGGAAGACCTGCGCCCTGACTCGTGTTTGTGTTTCACTGGTCGAGGCAGTCCACCTGGAGTAAGTTCCAAGCCACCAACCTGGGATCCGGGTAGGTGGCACAGGGGAGAAAGGTGTGCACTTGCCTCTCAAGCCAGCCGGGACAAACCAGGGCCGGTCACCACTGGACTTAGGTGACACGGGACCGGTCCTGTCCTGCCTGCTGGCTGGTGAACCACAGTTGGGGTAGGAGCTGAGTCCTTAACCTCTACACCTAGTGTTCTCGGCATGAAGTACAGGATCTGGCACACAGTGGGCTCAGCTGATTCCGTTTGCTGAAGGAAGGCAGATCTGTGTCCCCAACTGGACATCGAGCAACTCACTGGAGGCCGCTGTGGTCTGGATGGGCTGATGTGTACCCGGCACTTAGAATTCACAGTGCATGCTGTGTAAATGTCAGCTACCGCGCATCCGCCACAAGAGGACAATAACTCTCATTTATCAGGTGTTTCCAGGTGCAGGACCTGTGCTAAGCGCTTAATGTGGACTCCCTCACTTAATCCACATCCCTGCCCACAGAAGGAGGTGTCGCTATCATTCCCACTTCACAGAAAAGGAAACTGGGGCTCGGAGAGGGGTGGCGTGACTGCTTTAAAGCCATGCACTCGAAGCTAGTAAATGGCAGAGCTGGAGGTGGACCTTCAGTCTTTGGGATTCCAAAGACCTTGTGCCCAAATGCCACCAGTCCCAGAAGTCATCTCGAGGTCAGGTGGTGACAGTCAGTGCTGGAGAGTATCTTGGTACTCGGCAAGAGACAGGCAGAGCCCAGCCCTCAAGCCCAGGATGCCAGGCCAAGGCAGCCAGCCGGCTCCTGCCTTCTGCAGACGCCAGGCAACCAAATCGGGAATGGTAGCCAGGGGGACAGGGCGGCAGGATTACAGGGAGACACATTTTCTCCCCGACTGCCCCCTGGGCTCCAGGGATAGGTGATAATTGACCAAGTGAGCCCCGAGTCAGGCCGAGGCAGAGCTCCATCTGGGCCTGGCACGGTGGGGCTGCTAATTGGCAACGAGCGATCCTCCAAGCCTCCATGGCTGGCCTGCTGCCTCTGCCCCTCCTCCCAGGGACGCCGGCCTGATCCCAAAGACGACTGGTGCCCCCTCGGAGTCAATGGCTCCGTCAAACCCAGTGGGCCAGGCAGCGGGGTCTTGGAAAGCAAGTCTCTGTCTTCCTGGGGGTCCTGTAGTCAGAGGGTTCTGCCTGTGGCTCTGGGTACAGGGGACATCTGAAAAGGTCGCTCCCCATGCACATGTTCCACCTCCCACTCCCCACTCTGAGCAGGATCCGTGACGAAACTGAACCTGGGCCCGGGCTGCAGAACTGCTGCCAAGGCTGATTGCCTTAGTCCTGCCTCTTTTTAACTATGTGACCGTGGCTAAGTTACCTAACCTTTCTGTGCCTCAGTTTCCTGTGCAATGGGGAAAATAATAACGACCTTATATTTGTTGGGAGCCTGTAGCTGTAGCCCAGTGACATCCCATCCCATCAGATCTCGGAAGCTAAGCAGGGTTGGGCCTGATGAGTACTTGGATGGGAGACCACCTGGGAACACCAGATACTGTAGGCTTGGAAGAAGGACCCAGCAACCCGCTCCCGAAACTCAATCTGCCATTGAAAACCCTATGAATAGCAGAGAAGCACTGACAGTAGTGTTTCAGCTGTTGTACGTAGGGTCGCTATAAGTTGGATACCAACTCGACGGCACCTAACAACTATATTTGTTGGGAAGATTAAATGAATTAATAACAGTAAAGTACTTGGAACAGTGCTGGGCTCATGTTAAGTGTGAAACAGGGTTTGCTATTTATTACCATGCAGCCATAGCCCTGTGGCATCCGATCCCGTCAGATCTCGGAAGCTAAGCAGGGTCGGGCCTGGTTAGTACCTGGATGGGAGACCACCTGGGAACACCAGAAGCTGTAGGCTTGGGAGATGGACCTGGCAACCTCCCTCCCAAAAATCAATCTGCCATTGAAAACCCTATGAACAGCAGAGAAGCACAATAGTGAAGAACACAATAGTGTTTCCCCTGCTGTACAGAGGGTCCCTATGAGTCGGATACCGACTCGATGGCACCTAACAACAACAACAACAACAACAACATTTATTACCATATAGGTAGATCATCCCTTATCCGAAACGCTTGGACTCAGGAGTGTTCTGGAGTTCAGATTGTGGAACTTGTGCATATACATAATGAGGTACCTTCACGGTGCGACCCAAGTCTAAATGCAAAATTCACTGATGTTTCATCCGCACTTTATACACGTCGCCTGAAGGTAACAGTTGTATATAATATTTTAAATAAGTTTGTGTCGTTTTCTACTGTGGCATCACGCTGGTGCTCAAACAGTTTTGGATGTTGGAGTATTTTAGTCTTCAAAGTTTTGGGTTAGAGATGCTAAACCGTAATGCTTCGGTTTGGAGCCCACCATTTACTACGGGCCAAGCCCTGGAGACACAGGGTAGGGGAAGCCGCGGTCCTTCACTTCAGGAGCCAGGCCCAGCTGCAGTGTCTGTGAGTTACAAATACACTCAGCAGGCAGCTCCTGAGCCCCCAGTGTGTGCCAGGCAATTGGACGTTGAGACAAAAGGCCTGGCCCTGGGACATCAGAGGCCCCTGGGTTGGGCGAGGCTGGCACGTCTTCCTATAGCCTGCCTCCCCCTGCTGTGTTGGGCAGAGGGGCCGTGAGGGGGCTCAGTGTGATGGGTTCCTGCCTGCCTTGGGATCCCCAGGGAGGAAGTTCCAGGTCCTGACTGGGAGAGGCATGTGCCTGGACGGGGAGGAGTCCTGGGCACAGAGTGGGGTGGCCGGGAGCTGGGTGGCCTTTTGCTTTGTGAAGCAGGTTTGCCTCTTCCGCTCTGAGCCTCAGCTCTGCTGGACAGAGGCAGGGGATGGCTGTGACCATCTCCATGGCTCCTTCCTTCTGGGTGTCGGGCTCTGGCTGTGCCCGACCTTCCCACAGCTCTCTGTGCTGTGGGAAGCTGATTTGCAGGTGCCCAGGGCCTGGTGCTGTGCCTGTCTGGGTGGGGCTTGTGGCGTCCCTGCAGCTGAGTGCAAGAGGGTTTTGGGATTTGCCTCATGCAAAGTGGCTTCTGCATTTTGCAGGTTTCCTGCTTTTGCCACTGAGGTTAACCCAGCCGTCAGCCCCTAAATCAAGGGCAACGCCACACCAGAAGCTCCCAGGGGCAGAGGGCAGCTGCCTGCCAGTCCCTTAGGGCCCAGATGGTGCCTGGTGCTGGGTAAGAGCCTCCCTGGCATGTTGGCCCTCAAGATCACCCTCACTCCTATGACCCGGTGATAGGCACTCAAGGGGTCCTACACCGTCCTTCGCCTCCGTTATCTCTCTGAATTCACCTTCTAATGTCCTCCCTCTTGTTCACTGCACTCCAGCCACATTGACCATCCTGGAGGACACTGGCTTCCTGTAGCCTCAGGGCCTTTGCACATGCTGTTTTCTCTGCCCAAGTCAAGGCCTAGCTTCGGTCACTTCTTTGCTATGCCCCACCTCCTCACCTATCATCAGGGTTAATGCCATACACCACATCTCCTGAGAAAATGGGGAACACTCAGATGGCTCCTATCCTCCAGCTGGAGGAGGGATGAAGGACGTGAGGAGAGAAAGTGCCCCATGCAAAGTCACAGCGACTGAGGGCCAGAGCCATGAGCTCCGCAGTCAAGTTCTTTCTAAAACACGGCCCCGGGGCCAGGGTCCTGGGATGAGAAGCCCCTCCTTGCTCCCTTCCTCCTTCCTTTCCCAAAGCAGGCTGGACTGCCCAGCAGTGGGAGCTCCCACAGGGACCACCAGGGGATGTCAGTCATCCTGTCCCCCTCCCCCACATGCCCAAGTGCCCGCCCTCATCGCCTCCCCCTGCAGACGAGGCTTGGTGGATCCCAGCCAACAGCCGGCAGGACTGTGATGTCGGAAGGCAGAGGTGGGAACGGTATCAACACACCTCCACTCTCCCTCCCGTACCTGCCTCTGACCGGTCTCTCCGCTGCTCAAGAAAGAGCCTTCCGTGGCTCCCTAGGCTTTGTCTCCCCTCTGCGGTCCACATGGCCAGCCTCAGCCCCCTGCCTCAGGCTCAGGCCACAGTGGGCAGCATCCGTTCCCTGCACACACCGCTTGGCGTCTCTGCTGGCCCTTCCCTTGGGCAGCTCGCTCTGCCTGGACGTCGTCCCAGCGTCACCCGGCCACCCCTTCCACCTGTCAAATCTCAGCTGCAGCTCTGATGGCCTGTTGGCCCCTCCCTGAGGCCTCGCTACGCTGGCTTGGCTGGGCCTCTCCCGGGGTCCTCAGCGCTGGCCATTCACTGCCACTTCATGATCACACGGGACGGTAACTGCCGGCCTCCATGGCAGCCGTGGGCAGGTAGGGGCCTGGTGCCTCTGGCCCCAGCATCTGCCTGAGAATCGACAGAGGCCCTGTAGGTGGAATCTGTGCTTATGGGCTGGGGGATTCTGGTCTCGGCCTCAGGGTTCCCCAGGGCTCCTATGCCCTGGTGGTAGGCGTTAAGGGGTCCTACCCCGTCCTTCGCTCCCTGGTGTCAGGCTGAAAGGCCTGCAGCCCTGAGGCCAAAGTGCCAGAACTTTCATGACCTCTGGGTCTGTCCCCAGGCCTTGTGTGTAGTGGTGGGGCGCGGGGCCAGGGCTCACAGTCTTGGGGTGCGGGGTCGGGGCTCACAATCTTTGTGGGCACCAGACGTGGAACTCCCAAACCGGCAAAGGCAAGTGAGAGTGTTTTGCAGCCTGGTCCTTTCAGCTCCTGGAGCCTGAGTCCAGCCTCCAGGCCCGGCCACCAGGCTGGCCTCCCTTCCAGACACCCAGCTCCCCACAGTGGGGGCCAGAGCTCCTGCCCGCCCAGCAGACAGCCCCATTCCTCCAATTTCCTCCCAATTAATCAAGCTCTGAACTTTTTAATTATCTGCCTGCAGGGTGACTCCCCACCCTGGTGAAGCAATTAAGGACATTTCCAAGTGGTGTGTGGCTGCCACAGGCGTAGGCTGACCAGGCCCTGGTGGAGGGAGGGCCAGTGATGGGAGGGGTGGACAGGGTCCCCCCAGCCTCTGGGCGGCTTCGAGGTCCTCCTGGGGTCTGGGCTGGAGCTATTTCGGGGATCTGGGGCCGCCCTGTCCAGGGTGCCCCCCTCACGTTCATTCCGTGGCCCTTTCTCTGCAGCTAGACTGACTTCTGAGATCTCAGCGGTGAAGGTGCTTTACAGAGTCATGGCCTTTGTTCCTTGTCCCCGGGAGGAGGAAGTGTGTCTATTTTACAGATGAGGAAACCAAGGCTCAACAGCACCAGGCAACTCTATGCTGCAGCAGGTACCGGAAGCCAGTCTGACTCCACAGCCCCTGCCTTCTCTTGTCGCTGGAACATTGGCCTATGAAGGTGCCCAGAAGCACGGAAAAAGGGAAGTGGGTTGGAGGCCCCTCTGGAGGAGATGCCCCCCAAGCAGGAGGGGTGCTAAGGCACAAGGGCTGCCAGTGGGAGAATGTATTGCAGGTGGAGGGCCCAGCCTGCCCTGTGGCATGGAAGCTTGAAATGGAGTGGTGTGTGGGGAACTATAAACAGTGCAGGGTCGCCAGAGCATGAAGTTCAAGGCCAGGAGAGTTGGGACATGAGGCTAGAGAGGTAGGAGGGGTCTAGGCCACCTAGAAGCCACAGAACTTTCATGATCTGCTGGGGTAAGATCCTCATTTTATGATTGTTGAATACATGGCCCAGATAGGGACAGCGACTTGCCTAAGGCCACACAGTGACTCATTGGAGGGAAGAAAGAGCAGCAGAGGAGTGGCAGTGCAACATTATTGCAGTGGCTCCTGCGTGACATCTTGGCTTTCTCCCTTGTCCTCCCCTCATCCCACTTTCCATTCGAGGTGGGGGATCCTGCTGAACAGGAAGCAGCTCATATTGCTGCTCTGCTCAGAGTCCTCTGACAGCTTCTACTTAATTTGGAGTCAAAATCAAAATCCTACAGAGCCTCCTTTACCTCTGAATTCACCTTCTACCATTCTCCCTCTTGTTCACTGCACTCCAGCCACACTGACCATCCTGGAGGACACTGGCTTCCTGTAGCCTCAGGGCCTTTGCACATGCTGTTTTCTCTGCCCAAGTCAAGGCCTAGCTTCAGTCACTTCTTCGATATGCCCCACCTCCTCACCTATCATCAGGGTTAATGCCATACACCACACTCTCCTGAGAAAATGGAGAACACTCAGATGGCCCCTCTCCTCCAGCTGCAGCAAGGCTCTCAAAGGCCAGAGCCTCCCACCCTTCAGTCCTCAGGACTGCTAGATGCTGGAATAGAGAGTGTTAAATAAAAATCACCATGTGCCCGAGGGGAAGCCGGATATGTTCGAAAAGCTCGACACATCTGGCAGGGCTGGGCCAGGCCCCAGGCACATCTGGCTGTGGTATTGACAGGTGGTGCGGCGGGTCATGGAGGTGGGGCCCAGCAAGCCTGCCCCGGTGCCAGTATGGGGTGACAGGCCTGTGGGAGCTGGGGCACATACCCTGTGTCCCTGCCTGGGTCCCCCTCTGGGCCATCATTGTACCGCAGTGTCTACTTTAGGACCCAGAACCTTGGCCGCCAAAATCCTAAGTCCCTGGGTCACTTGGTTGGTGCCATCACCCCTGCTGGGGTTGGGGGGCTGGGAAAAGTCCCCTCTTCCCTCCAGCTGGGGGACGTTTTCAGGGTCACTTCATGAGGTACTTCCCCTTCTATGGGTTCCAGAAATGTGGTCATCAGCCCCACCGGAGGGAGCCCCAGGGCTGAGGCTGGCCTTCCTCCCCCCTCCGCCCCAAGAAAGTCATGGTCATTAATAAAGGATACAATTAGCTGTCAACGGAGAACATGTCTGGAATTTTTTACCTGCTCGGTGAGCTCGGTTAAGGCAACAAACCCCCGGACCCCCGGGGGAAGCAGCTGCCACACACCTTTCAGGGGCCTCCTCACCAGGCCTGGGGCAGGCGGGGCCTGTGAACTTTTCCTTGTGGGTTCCGCAGGCCCAGGCCTGCGCAGGGCAGTGTTTCCAGGCCAGTGGAGACAGCGGCAGAGGAGAGGCTCGTGGCGGAGGCTGCCTCTCTCAGCCCCACGGGCAATACGTCCAGAGGCGCCATTCCCTCCCTTCCTGTGCCAGCTTAGAGAAAGAGCTAATCTTCTCTCTTATCACCGCATTGTACAGCAAGGGAAACTGAGGCCTTGTGGCGGTGGTGGGTTATAAATATGCTTCTCTTTTTAGTTCTGTACAGAGCCCTGTGCTCACTGAATGCCGGCAGAATTCATTGACACAGTCTGTGAGAAAGTTCCTATGGTCGTTGCGCTTACCACCAAGTCCTGGCCGCGTGCTGGGACCAAGGTAATGACAGTGAACGAAGAGACACAGTCCCTGCCCTTGTGCAGCGGGCAGCCTAGTGATCGAGGGGCAGAAGGAAGAGACAAAGAACCACAAAGGTAATGAGCTCGGTCCCACTAGGCCCTGAAAGAGACAGGCAGGGCTGAGCTCCGACCACCTGGCAATCACTTGAGGAATGTGGCAGCTGGGCGGGGTGGCGCACACCTGTAATCCCAGTGACTCGGGAGGCCGAGGTAGGAGGATCATCAGTTTGAGGCCAGAGGCAGCCTATGCAACTTAGTGAGAACTTATCTCAAAATAAAAAAATAAAAAGGGGTTGGGGTGCAGCCCAGTGGTAGAGAACTTGCCTAGCATGGGCACAGCCCCAGGCTCAAGCCTCCGTTATCAGAAAAAAAAAAAAGGCAATACCCAAGGAAGAGCATTTGTCTGGCTGGGAAGAGCACTGCAAAGGTGAGGACCCTCGGTGCGTGGACCCTCACCAATGTGCAGGGCTGCAAGCCAGAGGGTGCTGGGTGCGGGGTACCCACTTGTTCTCAGACCACCTGCAACAATGCCATGGAAGCACCTTGTGCCTCAGCCCCTTTGTCTTAGCAATGCTGCAACAGTCACATTTGCTGCTCCCATTCTGCAGATGAGAAACTGAGGCAATGGAGCGCCATCCGTGGGGCACATGGATGCCACGCTCTGGAGCCTCAGCCTCAGTCTCTCTCGCTGCCTCATCTGGATGATCTCTGGAATCTCTGCTTCCCCCAGTGACCCCAAAGCTTGGTCTGCTTGGGCCCCAGCAATGCAAATGAAAATCCTACTCCAGAAGTCCCAGCATTTGGCACGTCGGGGAGCGGGGAGTAGGAAACACAAACAGGAGTTGGGGGGACCCTCCCACATTCACACAGAGGCCCCCCGATTAGGGGGCCTGGAATCACTCTCCCTCCTAGGGGTGCAGAAACCGTCCTCCTCCTCCTGTTGGCTTCTGGGGAGCAGAAGTAGCCTCGGCGAACCCAAGCCATAAATCAAATGCACGAGATGTGGCTTGGCAGCCATCCCGGGGAAAAAGATCTGGGGGTTTGAGTTGACCACAAGCCAAAAGCTGCTGAACGAGCCACTGTGGTCGTGGGCTGTGAGAGCAGAAGTGGAGTGACAGCCCTGGATCCTCGCCGCTGGGGCAGACTCATTTGGAGATCCTCGTCCTAAGGAGCCCACCGAGAGACCGTGGGCAGGATCTTTCAGCCTTCTGGCCTGTTTCCCTCTGCAGCTGTCTCTGGGTGGAGCAGGGGGCACTTGAGGTGAGGTCCCAGGTTTGAACAGCCCCAAGAACATTGGATAGGCACCCCTCAGAATTCTGGTGCCCCTGTCCTGGAGCATTCTCACCTCTAGATCCCCGAGAAGTACAAGCTGTCTCTCTCACCTTGCTCTATTCTACCACCCAGGCCTGAGCCCTCCTGGACCCTGGAGACTTGAGATCCTGCGTGCGGTTTCTCTAGGGCTTGTCCTTGATTTGAGGAGACTTTAAAAAATCTTCATAAGCTTCTCCTAAATGATTACTTTGTGTCCAGATCTGCACTAGGCACTGGGCAAAGCCAAATAAGACACAGTACCTGTCCTTAAGGCTCCCTGTCAGGCAGGGGACAGTGAAAGTGCTCAGCTAGGGGTATCAAGGAAGGCTCTCCAGAGAAGGGGCCATTTGGATAGGGTGTTAAAGGAGGAGTAGGAGTCTCTCACGGCCAGAAGAAAGGGAGGACATTTCAGACATTTCAGACAGACAGAACAATGTGTGCAAAGGCCTGAAGGGGTGAAAGCAGGGCAGGATGGCTGCAACACGGGGCGTACATAGGGGAAGAGGTGAGACACAAAGCAAGCGAGGCCATTTGGGCGTAAGTCACCTTGGACTTCATGTGCTCAGGGATGGAGCTGGGGTTTGATTTTCTAGGAGCAGGGAGGCCAGTGCAAATCCTTTGTCTAGGGCCCTAGCCCTGAGTCCCCAGCCAGGCCCTCCCAGCAGCCTGCTGCCACCCCTACCTCAGCCTTTCTCTGTCTGCTCTCTGTGTTTTCTCCAGTTCCCCCTCCTCCTCTGCTAGAAGCAGCCCCACCTCTTCATCATTAAAAACCAACCTATTAGCTGAACATGGTGGTACACACCTGCAATCCCAGTGACTGGGGAGGCAGAGGCAGGAGGATTGCAAGTTGGAGGCCGGAAGCAGCTTGCATAACTTAGCAAGTCCCTGCCTCAAAATAAAAAGTCAAAAAGGGGCTGGGGATAGAGCTCAGCAGCAGAGCAATTGCAAATTATGTGTGAAGGCCTGGGTCCAGCTTCCCCCCACAACAAACAAAATCAACCAACTGAGCACCTATTTACAGAATAGCCACCATCTATCAAATAGCCACCATCCATCAGGCACCTACTGGGTGCCGGGCCGCGGGACACACATGTGGTGGGGTTGCGTGTCACTGTGAGGAGGGCCCCAGGCTCTGGAGTGAGGGTCCACATGGCTTTCAGCTCCATTTGCCACTGACCTCAGGCAAGGGCCTCAGTTTCTCCTGGTGCCTCTGTTTCCCCATCTGGAAAACAGCTCGGTTACCCAGACTTTCCCTGTGGTGAAGCTTCCCAGTCAAAAACGGAAGAGCACGTCAGCTGTCACTGGCGAGTCTGAAGGCCTCCCTCCAAGGCAAGTGCCACCCAGGTCCACGGGCACTTTCCCAACAGGGCAGTCCAGGCGGGGCTGCACGCGGGAGGAGGTGCCGGCCCCGTGGCCCAGAGGAGGGTCCTGGACACTGCTGTTCCCTGGAGGTGCTACCATCTAAGCTGGCTCCAGAGACAAAGAAGGCAAGACAAAAGCCTGGCAGGAGGGGCGTGCTGAGCGGAGGTAGACGGAGAGGCTGCGCGAGGGTGTGCAGGTGGGAGGCTGCGTGGCGGGCTCGTTCACTGGATCAGGAACCCTGAGTCCACAGGAGCCAGCACGCAGGCTCAGCAGGACAGGAGGATGGGTGACCACAGCGAGCCACCCACCAGCATTGGAGCTTGACTCCAAGTCCGTTGCCGACCTTACCTCCCTAGTGACAGCCTGTGAGCCCACTGAGAACTGGGAAGAGGCCTCTCAGGTCCCCGCCCCAGAACATTCTGGAACCATCAAGTCCTACACGGCAGAGTAGGGACTGGGCAGTGTAGGCACTTCTCCAGGGCTCCTCTCAGTGGAACGGATCCCAAAAGTTCCCAGGGACCAACGGCTTCTGAAAAAGCGACTTTTAAACACTGCCATCCCCGAAGCTTACAGACACCCCACACCTTCTCAGTTTTAAAGGGTCAAAAGTTGAAAATTATGAGCCAGCAGCAAGATTTTCAGCACAAGTGGTCTTTGGCCAACAGCCGGGAGACTTTATGACAAATGGCCCAGACGCGGCATTTTAGCGCAATCGCCTTTAAATGGAGTCTCAGCTAAACTGGCCCTAAACGTCTCCTTTATTTGAACAGTGTGTTTATGGGGCCCGGGGCTGCTGTTCCCAGCCAGTGCCATGGTTTTGTAAAAGAGGGGGAAACCGAGAGAGACAGGGGCGGACATTAAAGCAGAGGACGATGACAAACCTCTAATCTCATAAACCCCTCTCTTATCTCAGCCCATATAAAAATGGGGAGGCCTGATTGTTCCTAAAAGTGCCTTTGAAAGCTCATAAACTTGACAGGCGCTTAGTCCCAGCACCCACAGAGAGGGGCTCTAATCCTTGAGAACAGTGGAGCTGAAGTTCAGGAAGGCAACTTCTAGCAAAAGGCAGCTCCCGGAGCCCATGCTGTCACCAACAGGGGGCTTGAGACAACATCTTAGCTTGCCTCCTCTGACTTCATGGCAGCAGCGACAGGGAGACTCTCTCCTTGGTCACGTGAGAGGTCAGAACCAGTATTTCAACATTTGTAATCTTCTGATAAATAGCAGCTCACACTTCCTACTTCCTCTGGGCCAGGCGGTGCCTTAAGTGCCTTATGGGGATTAACACAAAATCTCGACATGTACTCTAGTGGTCCCCTTTTGCAAGGAGAACAAGCGCAGAGAGGGAAGTCACCTGCCCAAGGTCACCGACTCTGTGAGTGGTGGAGCAGGGGCTTCAATAAGCTGGTGCCATGTGCTTTCCTTCTCCCACTGCCCACTTGCCACCCAAACCAGCTGGTGGCACTTTGCTGGCTACTTTCTTCCTCTCCTCAGTGTCCTGAAGAACCTGGGCCCTTGTCTCACAGCTGAGGACATCGAGGCTGTGGGCTTTGGAGGGGCCTGGCAGGGGCACACAGCAGGGGCAAGGCCTGGCTCCCCCCAGCCACCTGGCTCCAGGGTCTGAGCTCACCTAAGGAACTGAACTGACAAAGGCCCATCCCGGGAGGCAGGACCTGGTGCCCTCTATGCCTGACCAAGGGCCCCAAAGACCAGAACTTGGTGACGCCAGGCTGCAGGCTATGTCTCCTCTGCAGGGATCAGAGCCTGTCCTGAACCTGGAGCTCTAGAGCCCCCACCTGGTTCTGTCTCTGCAGAGAGGTTGTGTGGTGCAGTGGTTAACCATGTGCGCTGGAGCCAGGCCAGCTGCCCGGGCTTTACCCAGCCTCACCACTTCTGAGCTAAGCGTCCCGGGGCGAGTTGAACAGCCTCCCTGGGCCTCGGTTTTACCGTGTGCAAAATGGGGCGAGCGTTCTCTTCCCTAATGCTGTCAAGGAGATGGTTACTGTCTGGGAGGCTCTGAGAACACAGCTGACGGGCCAGGAAGTGCCCGATAAATGTCACACACTGCCCTCACTGCACTCTCCTTCCCTGGGGGTGGCCCCATGCCTGTCAAGCTGGGCAGCCTCGCGCTCCCCCTGCCAGCTTCCTGCCTGGTTCCCCTGCCAACCTATCCTGCCGAGGAAGAGGCACTGCCGGGGCTCTTCCTGGCCGAGGCCTTGGAGCCCATGAGCAGCCTGGAGTGTCCGTCCTCTCATCTGGGGATCGGGTGTCAACACCTGCTGGGACAACCCAGAGCCCTGAGCAGGGGCTGTGGTCCCAGACCTGGGGTCTTCTTTGAGCTCTCTGTGTGGTCTCAGGAAAGTCGCTTGACTCTCCAGAGCCTCAGTTTCCCTAACTATAAACGGGGGCTACTCCCTGTGGGCTTTGTACGGGGAGGAGAAAGGGAGATTCCAGGCGGATGGTGCCATGCACCTGCTTGTTGTTGTTAGGTGCCGTCTAGTCAGTATCTGACTCATAGCGACCCTGCATACAACAGGGGAAACACCATTGTCAGTGCTTCTCTGCTGTTCATAGGGTTTTCAATGGCAGATTGATTTTTGGGAGCGGGTTGCTGAGTCCTTCTCCCATGCACCGGCAGGGACTCGCTAAAGGGCCATTTGAGTCACCTGTTTCTTCTTGGAGGGACTGTACGTTCAACAGAAATGATGCCCTACCATAAGCTGGATGCAAAGACAAGACGGTGCTGGTCATGGGCACAGGGCGGGCAAGGGGTCCTAGACAGAGGGAACAGAATAGGTGCAGGCCCTCGTTCAGGTAGAAATGAAGACGCCTGGGGGGTCCGAGGTGCTGCAAGGAGACCTGGGTGGCTGGAAAGGGTGGATTAGGATGGGCGCAGAGGGGGAGGAAAGAGCCAGAGCCAGAGCCAGAACCAGAAAGGGGAGATGCAGCCGGGCTCCCGAGCGGGATGGAAACGGCTGGGGGTTCAGACTGGGCCGGGAAGTGACTTGTGATTTGAACAGGTCCCTCCTTCTGCAGAGCGAGGAGGGGCTGCACCGGAACAGGGGCCGTGCAGCGGTCAGGGCGGAGGTGCCGGTGGGTGGATTTAATGAGGACTCCTGAGCAAGTTCAACAAGAGGGGTGCCTTGCCGCGAGGGGCTCAAAGCATTTCCTTCTGTGCATCTCTCCGCTTCACAGGCCGCTCCCCAAGGACGCTCAATCAGCGAGCTGCTTGCCCAGCGAGAGCCTCTAATTAGGCTTCTGGGACAGGTGCCCGGGGGGCTGGCAGAGCTTCCTCTCTGGGCCGCGCTGCTCCTTGGCACAAACTTGAAAGGGAAGAAGGCTGCTCTGGGAAGCAGCTCGTTCTGATTTTAGGGTCCTCCTTCTGCAACTCCAACCCCAGCATGTGACTCCCCAAGCTGCCTCAAGGCCCCATCAGGACCCCTGCTGGAAGTCTGGGTTCTGGCCCAGCTCCTGGCGCCTGGGCTTTCCGGCCCTGTCCTGTCCCCTAGGAACCCAGCTCAGGGTGAGGGGGGCCAGGGCATTCGAATGCTACTCTCTCCATCCTACGGCACCGAACAGGCTCTTAAGCTCATCCAACGGCGGGCATGTCCCCATCGCGACGGGGACAGTGGGAGTGACTTTGGGGCTGAACATGGCATGAAGTAGCCATGAGCATTTCACCACAGCCACCCTGGTCCTCCCTTCAAGACTGACCCCTACTCCTGACCCGGCCTGCCAACTGTACCTCTCCAAAACAAACTCCCCTGGCTTCCGTGTGTCCCAAGCATGGCCACGTGTGAGCCTTCCACCCTTAGGACACAAGCCAGGCCACTGTCATTTCCCTCGTGCCGATGAGCTCAGCGAGGCTTAGAGATGGACACGGCTGTCCAAGGATGCACAGGGGTTGGGGGAAGAAGTGGGCAGGTTCCCACCTGAGGTGCTGAGTTTAGCATGGTCTGTCTGGCACCAGGCCTTCCTGCTCTGCAAGGATTTAAATGACAGCAGTGGCTCTGGTTAAGAGCAGAGGACTATTAAGGCCATTGTGGGAAGCTTTTTGTCTGTCTGTCTGTCTGTCCTTCCTTCCTTCCTTCCTTCCTTCCTTCCTTCCTTCCTTCTTTTCTCTTTTCTTCTCTCTCTCTCTTTCTTTCTCTCTCTTTCTTTTCTCTTTCCTTCTTTTTTTCTCTCTCTTTCTTTCTTGCTTGCCTGCTTGTATTGGCGGTTGAACCCAGGGCCTTGCATGTGCTAGGTAGTAAGAGCTCTACCATGCAGCTGCACTCCCAGTGAGAAAGGGTCTCGCTAAGTTGCACAGGCTGCCTCTGCCCTTAGACTTGTGATCCTCCTGCCTCAGCCTTCTGAGTTGGTGGAATGACTGGTGTGCATCACAGTCCCTGGGCTAAACAAGCTTTAAAGACTGACCATGGCAACTACTTAGATAAGACAGTCATCTGAGATGAGGGAGGCACCTCATGGCTCCGCGTCTACTAGAACCATTATGATAGCCCAGCTCACTGCTCAAAGGGTTGGTGCATGGCCACTACACAGTCACCCATCTACCCACCCATCCGCCCACCCATCTGCTCCATTCATCCCACAGGCACTGACTGAGAATCTACCAAATGGCAGGCTCTTGCTTGGGACAGAGGCACGGTCTGCCCTTAGTAACTGCCCCCTAGGCTCTTCTGCCAGACGGTGAGCTCTTTAAGTGGTTAAGAGAGTGGCCTTTCAGTCAGACCACCTCTTGGCTCTAGGACACTGAGCATGCCTATGTGTCAGTTTCCCCATCTGACCAATGGAAAGAACATTTGGTATTGCTGCAGAGATTGAGCTACCACGTGCAAAGAGCTGGAATGGTGCGTCTGCACAGAGGGCAGGCTTAGCTCCATTCTCTCCAGCTCTCAAAGGAATTGGGGGTTTTCCTGCCTGCAGTTTTACTATCCTGATGCCCACCACTGAGACTTGTTTCTAAAAATTGGGTCCAAGCCTCCCTCCTCTTTGGAGCCTCCTTGTAGAGAATGTAAAATTCACCCATCAAGAGCTTCTATTGAGAATGTCTTTATACTTGTGCTTTAAGTGGTCGTCATGATCCCTTCAACTAATATTTTTCTGAACGCCAGACGCTATGCTAGGAGCTCTAGTCACATCATCTTATTTAATCCTTACAACTTCCCTATGAGGTTGGCACTATTTCCCCCATTTTGCAAAAGAAAACAGGCTCAGAGAGGCTGCATGACATTCACTCATCCATCTGTCCATCCATCCATCCATCCATCCATCCATCTATCCAAGATTCAGAGTTCATTTTTTGAGCCAGCAAGGCCCTGTGCCAGGGCTGGGTTCAAGTCCCAGCCAGAAACAAAAAGGAGCCAGCCTGGCCCTCCCCAGGGCTCTCAGTCCACTAGAGGGGACCTGTGGTAAGTAATTAGCAGTATGTGGAGGGGGCCCAGGGTACCATGGTGAGGTCAGTCATGAGGCGCCTTCATGTATGGAGCTGGGTGTCGGATCGACTAGGAAGGCCAGGCTAGAAACATCCCTCCCACCCCAAATCACCCCCAAGTCTCATTTTTGCCCTTCTCAATACTGCCACTTCCCATCCCCCAGGCTTGGTGGACCTGCTTCGATGCCTTCCCTTCATTTCATAGGCCCCAGATGCCCTCCACCCCCTGGAAGCCCAGTGCAGCTGAACCCTCTGTCAGTACCATGAGCTGTCATCTGCTTGCTGGCGGAGTGCTGCTCCCAATGTCCCTTCCTTTGCGAAGACTTCTTATTTTGAGGTACCGGGGGTTGAACTCAGGGCCTCGCGCTTGCATGCTTTGCAAGCGCTGGACCACTGAGCTGTACCTCCAGCCCATTTTTTTACTTTTGAGACAGGGTCTCGCTAAATTACGCAGACTGCCTCTGGTCTCGAATTTGTGATCCTCCTGCCTCTGTCTGGAAGCCTTCTTTAATCACCACCCTGTCCCCCAACACTGTCCCCAAAGAACGAGGTTGCTTTCTTCTCTGAGTTCCCACAGGAATCTGTGTATATCCCCGACTGTCCCCCCAAAGCACATCTACTTGCCCTGGGCTTTTTTCCCTTCTAGACCTGAACCTCTTGCCAAGAGTAACCAGGACTTCTTCACCTCTGAATCTAACGCAAAGCTGGATATGCTGTGGGTCTCACTAGGAGCTGGGCTCAGGTATAAGTGGAGGCCAGAGAAGGAGAGAGCACCTGGCTGTGTGCATTGGCCTTGACCATCTGGTCCAACCACCTGGGCAGGGACAGAGCGAGGCCTTAGGGCCGGCTGCCAAGGTCTCATCTTGCCCTCCATCTCTGGTCAGCTGAGTGGTGGCTTCCTAGGGTGTTGCACTGAGAAGGACCCTGAAGTAGCATCTGGTGCGGTAGGAAGAGCACTGTGATTGGCTTGATGTTTGTGCTGGATGTGGGACAGAGGTGGCAACAGGCGAGGCTCATTTCTCGCATCCCGGGCAAGTCCTTTGGCTCTTTAAGGCTTTGCTTTTCCCCTCTGGCACATGAGCAAACTCAACTCAGTGATACCCAACTGTCCAGGATTCTGAGCCCCAAAGCCTCCTCTGGAAAGATTTTTCCCTGGGGACAAAAGCTACGCACCAGCCTAGCCCAGGCCCTGGCGCACAGCAGATGCGCAGTAAATGGTTGGCTGGATGAGCAATCGGATGAGCCCCTACAGGGAGAGTGCGGCGTATTATCCCACTTCAACACAAAGGCAGCGGGATTAAAAGAGAAGCTGAGTGTAGACCTGGGCCCAGAGCCCCACAGTAAAGCCTATATGACCCCCTGTGTCTTCAGATCCCTGGCCAGTGGGCCCAGCAGCAACCAGTCAGCACTTTGGTCCTCACACCTGAGCTTCCCAAGGGCTCTCATGAGAGAAGTTACTGCTGCTTTCGGTCAGCAGAAGCGCGTGTGATGTGCTAGGGTTACACAGAGCTGGGAGTAAGAAGCCCCAGGGCTCTGGGCTCCCGACATCATGCTCTGCCCGCTGGCCAGCATGTGAGGCTGGACTCCACTTCCTCACAGTCACCTCTGTGTTCTCAGGACAGATGAAAGAGCGCAGACATAAAGGAGGATAACAAGAACCAAGCTCCCCTCCCCTGGGGAGGCCGCGGCCCACCTTGGGCCACCTCTTTGAAAGGGAGACAGAAGGGGTCACAGGCCTGAACAGTGGGGCACCAGCTGGATGACAGCCCTCCTAGGCCCTCCCTGCGACCCCAGCCAGGGCTCACGCCAGCTGGGTAAACAAGGGCCAGGCCCTACCAAGAGCTGGGTGGGGAGATCCTTGCCCCCATCGGGCTGCCTGTCTGTTGCTAAGGATTCTGGGAAGGAGGTGGGGAAGGAGGTGAGAAGCTGACAGGAGCAGCCACATGAAGGACCGGTTTGGGACTGTCCTTGGGAAGGTAGGATGACCTGGAAATAGGAAGATGGCTGGGTCCGCTCGGCACTCATTTTCTCCCTTCTTCCCTGCTTGGGATGATTCTGGTTGAACCTTAAATCTAAACCCTGCACAGCTGCGGGTATGTTACTTCACCACTTGGAACACGGGCCCGGGACACACTCTTCGGGAGTAGAGAACATCTCGCCTCCCACCTGTACCCCAGTTTTAGAGATCTCACATCCCTCAAAAGCGTGTGACTCTGTAAATGTCACATGGTCCCCTCCCACACAAAGGAAAGCAGGTGCCTCTGTGTGCTCAGGGTCCCATCAGTAAGTCTCTTGCCCCTGACTGGAGATAGCCCTAGGCAGGGACTTGGGGGCCTGGGGGTCCTGAGACAGCAGGGCAATCACTTCCTCTCTCCAGGCCTTGGTTGCTTTCTTCGTGGCACTCAGGAGCATAGGACAATTAGGACTCTTTTGGCTGGGACACTTTCTCAACTCCTCTGCTTTCCAACTCTGACTGCCGACTCACCGTCCTCCGCATTTACAGACTCTCCCATCCTCGCATGCGCAAACCCGGCTCTGGCCCCTCCTTGTCATGCAGCTGTTGGTCTCCCTCCAGCCACCAGGACTGCAGGGGCTCTCTGCTCACCTCCTGCACCTCACAGGACTCGTCTGGGCTGGAGGACGTGAAGGTTTACCTGTGCCCTGGACTGGCAGCCTGCAGGGACTGCTGGCACTTAGAGGGGAGCACTGATTGTCCTCTTTCTCTCCCCAGTGCCCAGCGCAGTGGGCACCCAATGTGAGGCTGTCCCCTGGGCAAAAGGGCCTGGCATGCTCCTCCCTGGCCCTGTTCCACACCACAAAAGCCAAGGGAAATCACATCTCTGAAATCCACTTATTGTCTTGAAACACAGTGAAAATAAGACAAAAGGCAAGAGAGAGCCGGGGTTTCCAGCCATCTGGGGGGATCCAAGGCTGCCGGCCACTCGAGGCCCCCTGAAGGTCACGTGCAGTGAACAGGTGACCGTGAGCCCTTACCTGGTTGATCCCTGACCCAGCAGCAGCCAGCAAGAGCTCCCTCCTGCTCTTGGGATAAAAACATTCAACACACAAATATTCTTCGGATCTGCGGACCAAACACACAGGCCATTATCACAGCACTCACAACCCACAATGTCCCTCTTCCTCCGGTGTTTTCAAATAATGGGAAAGTGGGGACACGTAAGGGGCCCCTGACTCCTTGTCTGTTCACCTTTCTACCTCCAGAACCCGGTGTGGCGTTGGACCCTGACAGCCCCTGGAATGAGCGGCTGACTCCCCACGCGGCGCCGGGGCTGAGCTCCCAGCACGCCGCCCTTGGACACACAGGCTCTGTGGAGTGTAGACGATCAGAAGGCTTCGGGGAAATCAAAAGCAGCTCCTCGGGAAAGGCCAGGGCCCCGCTGGAGAGGCCGCTCTGCGGGGCCCCCAGGCCCCGGGGCGGGTGATTCATGTCTCGCACACTCGTTTGGGGTGGGAGCGCAGGCCGGGTATGAGCTGAATTCATAAGACCTGCTCTGTTTTATCTCACAGATGTTTCTGGGACGGATGTGTCAAGGAAAAAAAAAAAAAAAGGATGAAGTTGAAAAATTCCAACTCAGCACATGTCCTCCAGCTCTGAGGGACGTGAGGAGATTAAAACACTCTTCCCCTCATTTGCCTGCTGTGGCAGGAGAAAGCGAAGCTGGGTCTCCATCAGGGATGTCCTGGGCACCTGCTGGCTACGAAGGTGACCTCCCCACTGGCCTGGCTTTCCTCTGGAAACAAGCTCATGAACATGGCATCCTGCATGCATGCGTGAAGGTGTGTGGTGTCCTGTGGCCCTCACTGTGTTCCAGAACACGCTATGGTATGTAGTACGAGCAACTTCTCAGTGCTTGCTGTGGGCCAGGCAAAGCACCGAGCACCGTTTTGCTGTGTCCTCACAGGGTGATGAGGTCATTTTTTTTTTAAGACAGGGTGTCGCTATACAACTCACGCTGGCCTGGAACCCCCTATGTAGCCCAGGCTGGTCTTGAACTTGTGATCCTCCTGCCTCTGCCTCCCAAGGGGTGGGATGATGGGTATGCGTCACCACGCCCCGCAGGTCAATGTTCTAACCATCCTAGTTCCTAGGTGATTTGCCTGCATGCGTAAAACCATGCCCAGCTGTACGCCTCTCTCCTCGGGGGCACTAAATGTGCTTGGTTATATATCTTAGTCTTTATATACCCAAATGCAAACATGTACCCACGTTTGTGTCTTTGTCCACGTAAGCTTATGTCTTCCTGGATGAAAATGCTATTCTTTGTGCTGCTTCAGTGTGAGATGCTTTGCTACTACTACTATTCTTTGCTGTTGTCAGGTATCGTTGAGTTAGGTCTGACTTCTAGTGACCCTGTGTACAATAGAACAAAACACTCCCCAATACTGTGCCATGCCCGGCACTATTGTCAGTGCTTCTCTGCTATTCATAGGGTTTTCCATGGCTGACTGATTAGGGAGTGGGCTGCCAGGTCCTTCTCCCAAGTCTATAGCACCCGATATTCCCAGGCAGTCTCCCATCCAAGGACTAACCAGGCCAGACCCTGCTTAGCTTCTGAGATCTGACAAGAATGGATGCCAGGGTGGTATGGCTGTAGTGTGGTTGTTTGGTGCCAGTGAGTTGGGTCTGACTCATAGTGACCCTATGTACAAAAGAATGAAACACTCCCCGACACTGTACCATGCATGTCCAGCACGATGTCAGTGCTTCTCTGCTATTCATAGAGTTTTCAGTGGCTGATTGTTTTTTCAGGATTGCTTCAGGAGTGAGTCACCATGTCCTTCTTCCATTTTCACAGTGCTGGGGATTGAACCCAGGGCCTCAGAGAACACACACACAAACAGCCCTCTACCAACTGAGCTAAACCCCACTATGGCTGTAGACCTACTACTCGTTATTGTCTGTTGTTGTTAGGTGCTGTCGAGTTGGATTGGATTTATAGTGACCCTCATAGGGTTTTCACTACTATTTATGACATCATAATCCAGGTGAATCCAGGAAAATAGCATTACCCTGCATCAGAGGTTGGAAAACCATGGCCCACTGACAAAATGTGGCCCACCATCTGTTTCTGAAAGTAAAGTTTATTGTAACATGGCCACACCCACTTGGTTCAATACTGTCTAATATGAACAGAAAGGCCCCCATGTTAACTCGCTACCTGTTCCCATTTGCTGATCCTAAGTTAACATTTTTCACACAAGGAAACTGAGACTGAGAAAGCATATTTAACTGCCCAAGGTCAGACGACAGGAAATGTTTAGTTAACTAAACACCTGGCCAACACACTGCCCATCCCCCAATCTGGGTGGCTTTGTGGGAGTTAGCCGCATTGCTTTCACACGCTTGTCGCTCTCTTCCCATCTGCTTCTATACCTGGGGGGAGATTTATGGACCTGTGGAAGCCTTTCTGTGTGACATATCTGGGAGAAAATAAAAGGTGCATTTTGTATTTGTTGGGAGCAGCGTTCTTATTAATTAGATCATTTGAGTCTAATAATTTGTGTCTACTTAGTCAATTAATTTCTGGGTAGTTTATGCTAAAATATCCCACAAAAAATGTGGATTTGATTTGAGAATTTCTTTTTGCAATAACATCAGTTTTCCTTTCTTTTCTTTCTTTCCCTCTTCTCCTTCTTCTTCTTCTTCTTCTTCTTCTTCTTCTTCTTCTTCTTCTTCTTCTTTTTAAGGGGTTTTGAGACTAGGTTGTGACTTGTCATTAAGTAAATGAACCTCTTTGTCCCTAAAGTTCTTTTTTGTCTTGAAGTCTTTTTATCTCCTGATATCTGTCTTGCTGGGCTGAGGTTTAGCTCAGTTGGTGGAGTGCTGCTCTGTGGCCCTAGGTTTGATCCCCAGCACCACAAAAATGGGAGAAGGACCTGGCAGCCCACTCCTGAAACAATTCCAAAACAATCAGCCATGGAAAAGCCTATGAACAGCAGAGAAGCACTGACATAGTGCCAGGTGTGTGTGGCAGTGTCGGGGAGTGTTTTGTTCTGTTGTACGTGGGTTCGCTATGAGTCAGACCCAACTCAACAACATCTAATCACAACAATTTGTCTTGCTACCAGTTTTATTCTAGAGAACATTTGCTGATGCACCTCAAGTCCTGAATTCTACCCCTTTACTTTTACCCTTTGTACATTATTAGCTCTTGGCTTGTCTCTGGTTTGGGGGCGTTTTTTTTTCCCTTTGTGGTGCTGGGATGGAACTCAGGGCCTTACACATGCTAGGCAAGCAGTTGACCACTGACCCTAGCCCAGAATTTCTGCTTTTTAATAGATGAATTTAATCTATTTTCACTTATTATGAGTACTAATATATATTTTACCATAACTGTTATGTTATGCATTTGTTTATCATCCACTTAAAATTCTTTTCTTCTTTCTTATATTCTGTGAAATGCACTGAATTTTCTTTGTGTCCTTCTATTCCCTTTATTGGTTTAGAAGTTATATATTCTAGTCTTTTACAGGGACCTTTGCCCTTTTTCTCCGGGGGTGCTGGGGAGCAAACCCAAGGCCTTGTACATGGTAAGTGCATGCTGTACCTCTGAGCTATACCCTATCTCAACCCTTCCATTTCTAACACACTCATTTGTCTCAACCAAGTCAAAAGTTAACTGACATCACTATGTATCTCCCAAACATTCTTAGTATTTTTTAATTCTAATCTTATCCCTCCCATCTTTCATTTTATGGCTATATTTTTTCCACTTAGTATTTTAAAAAATCCCCTAAAGGGATTTTCCCCTCTTTCTTACAAGCTTGTGTCAATATCTTCTCTAGTAGTATTATGTGTTTGTTGAGGGGAAGGGAAATGGGGAGGGGTATCCACAGCAGATCAATCTACTGTGTTCCAAAGGATCTCCCTCACTCTCTATATGTGGGTCCTCACTAGTCCACATCTGTATAATGTGTACCTAACCCAGGAGTTTATATGGACCGGTGTCCCTCAGCAGGCACAGTGGCAGTCGTTAACAAAGACTTCATCATGCCCCTTTCCTATATACAGAGCATTTCTGGGCCCTGGGAATCCCACATGGGAGAACCTAACCATTGCGACATCTGACAAATGCTCTGACAGAGGTTAGAAGGCTGTGAGAGAATAGAAGTGCCTAAGTATCCTCTAGTGTGGTCAGGGAAGGCTTCTTGGAGGAAGAGGCACCAACTTGAATCCTCACAGAGGAATAGGAACTAGCCAGACAGGAAAGGAGTGGCCGAGCTGGGCTGGTTCTCTCAGTGCCAATTACTAGAAGCTGTGTGATTCTGGGCAAGTCCCCGAATCTCCTTCATAAGAAGCCTTGTACACCCTGCAGAGGTATCGTGAGGCTCCAAAGAGACAAGGCTGTGACTGTGCCTCACGAGCTAAGACGCGCTATACGGGGCCAACGTTTTAAAATAATAGCAGCAATAACAGCCACCAGTTCTTGAGTACCTACTATGTGCCCAACCCAGTGTGACTAATCTGTCTAGCAACACAAAGAGGTGGTACTGGTTTGCCCTTACTACCCAGGAGGACCTTAAAGACCAGAGAGGTGATATGGATTTGACTTATCCAGGGCCACACAGAGGGCCGGAAGGTGCAGGGGCTGAGGGATCAGCGTTCTGACAGCGGGCACCCAATTCCTGCTGCTGTGCCCCAGCCTAGATTCTCCTGTGCCTACTTTCTGGCTCTGTTCCTTTCTCACTCCCCACTCAAAGAGCCAGGGGCCTCGGAGGTCCTCCTGGACCGTGGGAGAGGAAACTAGCACCATTGGCTGCTCCATCTGGGGCCTGGGGAAGCCCGATCCTTCCCTCCCCGGTAGCCCTCCCTCCCGGGGCTCCCTCTGCAGGTTTATGTGGGGCAGAGAATCAGGTTAATGGAATCCGGGCTGCCTCTGGCTAGGGGGGTGGCTAGCCCCCCTCTGGAACCCATCCTGGTCAGCCCTCTGTTTCCAGATCAGCCTAACGCAGCCCCTCCTGAGCCCTGAAGGGGACAGGGGAGGTTGGCATTTCACACCTTCCCCGGGGAGCCCAGGCGGGTATCCCACCAAGAGCCACCGTGGGAACTGGAGTTCAACGTTCATTCATCTCCATCAGACGCTCTTGACATCTGTGCCAGCAAGGCAGGGTGTACGGTTCACTGGGTGAAGGTTCTGGATTTGGAAAGCCCTGGCTTTCTGCCCTGCTCTGTCTCACCTTAGGCAAACCACTAAGGCTCCTGAGCCTCAGTGATCGCGGACTTGTAAGGATTGTTGGGTTTAAACGAGATGATTCATACACAGGGCCTAGCAGCCTGCCTGGCACATAGTAAGAACTCAATTAATAGTTGGTGCATGTTGTTAGGTGCTGTCGAGTTGGGGCCAACTCATAGTGACCCTATCTACAACAGAACGAAGCAATCCCCAGCACTATGTCTGCCAGTGCTGCTCTGCTATTCATAGGGTTTTCAGTGGCTGATTGTTTCAGGAGTGGACTGCCAGATCCTTTCCCTGGCCTACAGCACCCGGTATTCCCAGGTGATCTTCCGCCCAAGGATTAACCAGGCTGGACCCTGCTTAGCTTCCGAGATCAGATGCCACAGTGGCATGGCTGTAGACATTTGTGCATAGACAGCTGATGAGACCATGCCTACAGCCGAGTGTTTATGCAAAACTGGAATAGGAGGCAGCAGGGTGCAACTACTCCCCATTCGAATTTTGGGTTGTATCCAGTATTCAATTGCTTCCCCGAACCTGAACACCTACTGTGTGCCAGACACTCTGCAAGGCGCTTGGCAGGAATTGTCTCACTTAATGCTCAACCTCACCAGCCCTGCAGCCGCCTCTCCCCCTTGCGGGTGCTGCTGTGCCATCCACAGAGCGGGGAGGTGGAGGCAGAGACGCAGTCCGAGCCTGGCGGGAGCCCTGGGGTTAGCGCCTGCCTTTTCATCCCAGGGTCCGACAAGCAGACTCAGCTTTGCATTTCAGAGCTGACCTTGAGCTTCACTCTATTTTTTTTTCATAGGGGCATTTCTGCCTCTGGGCAACCAAATAATTAGCCACTCTATCTCCGCAATGCCTGCTGTAGTTTCTGAGGCCTCTGGTTTCCTGCTTGTAAAATTGGGTGGCTGGACAAATGCTAAGACGGTTGGCATAAAGGAAATGAACGTGAACTTCGAGCCTCTCAGGGGCAATGTATGTGTTCCCTCCAGGGGGCCCCGCCTGCGAGGTTCTGTTAGGAGCCCCATGTTACAGATGGAGAAACTGAGGCTTGGAGGAGGTGCTGTCATGTGCCTAACTCCTTTGGCAATATCAGGCTGGCCTTTTCCTTGTGTGCTTGGTGTCCTGCTGTGAGACGGCTCCTGTGGAGACTTCACAGAACTGGAGGGCACCATGTGGTCGACACGCGACCCCCCATCCCTCACCACCAGCACTTGGTGTCTGCTGCCAGCCTCTGCGGGTCCAGGCCGCACAGCCTCCTCCCCTTAGCTCAGCCCCAGGGGTCCCGTGGAAGCCTTTCTTGGTGCCCCTGGAGCCCAGCCCAGGGTTGGCCCACTGGTCTGGGAAGGAATTTGCAGTTACTTGTTTCTAAAGGGAGCAAAAGCAAAGTGTAAGCCCCAGGCCTCCCCTCCCACCAGCCAGACTCAAGCACCGAAGTGAACTTGGGCAGCCTTTGAGAGTTCACATATCCCAGGCCCTTAGCCTGGCCGCAGAGCCTCACACCCTCTTGGCCACTCTTCCCGTCCCATCCCTGGCTCCTTTCCTTGATGCAGAAGGTCCTGATGATTCCCAAACATGCCCTTCCCCAGGACTTTTGCTCCTGCTGCTTCCTTTGCCCCATGGCCTTGCAGCCATCCCTGCATATTTCTGAGCCCTAGCTCCCTCCTCCAGGAAGACCTCCACAATGCCCTGGACATTTTTCCCTTCTCTTTCTCTGTATCCCACTATTCTGTTTTATTGGACAGCATGCTGTCTTGATTCCATGTCCATCTCTCCAGTACCTAGAACGTGGTCTGACCCTTAGAAGGTGATCTGAAGATGACAACTGACCAAATGGACCAATGACTGATGGGGAAGTGTGTTGGGCCCACAGTGGGGCCATCTGTGCTGCAGACAGACAGGCGGGGGTCAAGGCGGGTCAGAGGAGGCTTCAGGGGGTCATGCGCGCATGGCCCCTCACACCCTGGCTAGGAATCTGGGCAGGGATCAAGCTGCAGGCCTCCTGCCCACGTGTTGGAAGCAGACCCAGCAGGCCCCTTGAGGCACGCTTCGCAGAAGCAGCCTGCTGGCCTCCCGGGCCTCTCTCCTCAGGGTGTGCGTGGGCTGGGAAGGGGCCAAGTACAGGCCTGGGCAACTGATCCCACCTTCCCTGCCATGGCTCCAGGGCCCTGTGGGTCCTGCCTCCCAGCACCCCCTGCCCACTTCACGGGCTGTGGTGAGGACTGCTTGACCAGTGGACAGCACACACTTTGCACAGGATTTAACACATGTAGAATATTTTGCATCTCTCCTGCTAACTCATTCATTCCTTTCTTCCTTCCTCCCTCCCTCCCTCCCTCCCTTCTTTCTTTCTCTCTCTCTCTCTCTTTCTTTCTTTCTTTTCATTCCTTTCCCCTTTCTTTTCTTTTCCTTTCCTTTCCTCTTCTTTTCTTTCTTGAGAGAGTCTCACTATTTAGCCCAGACTACACTTGAACTAGCCTGCAGCTGTAGCCCTGTGGCATCCGATCCCGTCAGATCTTGTGAAGCTAAGCAGGGTCGGGCCTGGTTAGTACCTGGATGGGAGACCTCCTGGGAACACCAGAAGCTGTAGGCTTGGGAGAAGGACCTGGCAACCCCCTCCCAAAAATCAATCTGCCATTGAAAACCCTATGAACAGCAGAGAAGAACTGACAATAGTGCTTCCCCTGTTGTACAGAGGGTCGCTATGAGTCGGATACCGACTCTACGGCACCTAACAGTAACAGTAACAACACACTTGAACTCTGCTGAGATTTAGCTCAGTTGGTAGAGCGCCACTCTGCAGTCCCTGAGGTCCCAGGTTTGATTCCTAGCACCACAAAAATGGGAGAAGGACATGGCAATCCACTCCCAAAGCAATCCTAAAACAATCAGCCATTGAAAACCCTGTGAGGGTCGTTATGAGTCAGACATGACTGGACAGCACCTAACAACAACAACAACAACAACAACAACACTTGAACTCACTATGTAGCTCAGCCTAGCCTCAACCTTGAGATCCTCCTGCCTCCCCTTCCAGGGTGCTGGGATTACCACCACGTCTAGCTGCTCCCTAATTCTCGATGTGACACTGTAATACTTGAACTGATGTATTCTCTAATTCTAGGGCTGGGGGTGTACCTCAGTGGTGGAGTGCATGCTGGCCTAGCGAGGCCCTGGGTTTGATCCCCAACATTATACAATAAAAGACAAAAAATTTTAAAGAGAGAAAGAGAGAAGAAGAAAGAAAAGGAAACAGAAATGTTCTTCAATTCTTGATGCTGGCATTTTCACCAGGATAGCACTCTTTAATTCCTGCCTCTGTCTCTCAGGGCCTCTTCTGTGCTTGTGTGTTCCTGCTGTCACAGTTCATAGTTCTGTGGCTGTAACATTCTAAATTCCTGCTTATAAGGCTGCAATTTTAATAATCGATGGTTGTAAAATTCTCTAATTCTATGATTATGACCTTTCTATGCTTGCCACATTCTCAGATTCCTGCTTCCTCGTCTTCCGTGGGCTTCGTCGTCTTAGCGTTTCGTGATTACACGATTGTAACATTCTGTAATTCCATGATTATAACCTTTCTGGGCCTGTTGCATTCTAATGCTCTTGCCTGATGGCAATTTTAACACGGTACAATTCTGTGGCCATAATAGGTGGGGACTGGACCATCCAGCAGCCGTGATCCTGGGCTGTCTGACCTCGTTACCCTTGTGGCCCTTGCTAGCCCCCCGGGTTGCAGGGCAACCCAAACAGGGCTCATGGTTCCCTCAGAGGGTCCTGGCTTTCTTCCAGGGCCTGGGCCCTCTGGCTCCTTCCTGCCAGAGCCGAATGGGGACAGGGTCCCCTGAATGGTCAGCAGAGCAGATACAGAAGAGGTCCTGGGAGCTCCTGGCAGGGGTCAGGGTGGGCTGGGGGCTGAGTGCCTGGTTGCTCCCTTGCCCCATTGCTGGGTGAGGCAGGAGTAGACCAAGCCCTGCTGTTGCTTCTTCTGCTCTGGGCCAGGCACAGGTGCCCACCCTGAACCCCAGATTAGACACATCTGAGCCTCTGTAGTCCCTCAAATTGCTGTGATGTCCCAGCTCTCGACGCTCACACAGACCTAGAACAGTCATGACCCCCAGCAGCTGGTTCAGCCCAGGTGCAGCTGAGAGGGTACTACTGGCCATGGCCCACCCCGGGGCCCAGGCTGGAGGGCAGAAGAACGGAGTGCCCAGCCCACCCAGCCCTCTTGCTGTGAAACACTGGTCTTTGCCTGGCCTTCATCCAAAGTGGCCTCTTGAGCCAGGCATGGTGGCACATGGCTGTAATCCCAGTACTTGGGAGGTGGAGGCAGGCCGATTCAAGTTTGAGGCCAGCTTGGGCATCCTGGAGGGTTGCCCTGTACGACAGTGGAAGGCAAAGCCCCACGGGACAAGGCCAAGGGGCTCCTGGTCACCTGTGGCCCATTATCCCTGCAGTAACCGGAGCCCTGGACACAATGCTTACTGGAGTGAGTGAGAAGGAGGAAGGGAGAGTTAGCAGGTTGCACACAGGGAATGGGGTTTCTTTTATTTCCACATGAGGTGCACATGAACCACTCTTTCCCCAGGCACAAGGGCGCCAGGGCTTGGGCTCCGGGACTCTGGTTCCTCATTACCATCATCACTGGCGTGAGCTCATTTTACTGAGCACGTACTATGTCCCAGGCACTTTGCACTGGTTCCATCAACAAGTCCTCACGGAAGCTGTGACAAGGACCCAGTGGCTGGATTTGCTAAAAGCACTGGCTCTTCACTGGGGCCTGCAGATTCCCCATGGATAACTAAAAGCAAGCTAAGGCTTGACATCTCTGCCTCCATTTTGCATCTCTTTGCTCTTCTGCAGTCACTTTGGATTCCAGGAACAACAGGTCTGGTGGATAAACATTTTGGGGCAGCAATGACATTCTTGCTGTGACAAGGCCCTACCTGACCAATGCCAAGATAAGGATCAGTCAGACCACAGTTTGACCAGGACTGATGAACTATGCGTACTTCTTGCTTCCATCTCCATCCCTTCTCTCTATAATCTGGGAGCTCAGTCAGCACCCCTGAAGACCGAGCTAAGGCCATGGCCCCCTTTGTCATTCTGGTATAGCTACGCCCATTAAACTCTTTTCCTGCTTTTCACCATTCCTTTTTCTGTTTGGCTTTGAGGTGAGCAGGTACACCTGACGTGAGGGGATCCCCCAGAGTTGGTCTTCTGGCTTAGGACCCCAGGACTAACCCCATGCCAACATCGAGACTTCTAGAGATACAGCAGCAGGTCTCCAGGGGGTTAGGAGTCAGGCTGCATCCAGGCTTCTTGGACAGGGAGCCATCACTATAGGTGAGACTGCGCACTAAGGCCAGCCTGGTGGCTGGGGCCCCTAACCAAGAACACATCGCCACCTGGGAGGAGGCGTGCGTCTTCCACCTGCTCCTGGGGATCCCTGGAGTTGGGTGGAAAGCAGGGGACACCGTGATTAAGGCAATCCCAGTACTGTAAACACAGGGCATGAGGACCTGAGCCCTGAGCGCAGGGGCTCCTGGGAAACCAGCAAGGCTCCCTCAGGGGGCTGTGTGGGGGGTGGCCAGTGGGAGGAGGGGCACAGGCAGAGACGAGGGTTCCTTTTCTCTTATTCTCATGCTCCAGTGGGGAAGGGAGGGCAGGAGCTCCGAATTCCACACTCACTCACTAAGAATTTCAGGAAAAACTGGTTTGGCTCAGCTGGACTACAGGCAAAGATCAATGGGAGGTCAAAGGCAGGGGGAGGGGGCTAGGAGACATCCAGAAAGAATTTGCCTCCGTTCACAAGTGCCAGGCACGTTCAGATCTGCGTCAGGCTGCAGGACAGACTAAGGCCAGCAGCGCAGGCAGTGCTGGAAGAACTGGGGAAGGCGCCATCGGAGCGGTTTCCAGAGCTGGACCAGACTGGGGCCCCTTGGCAGTGCGCTTCTGTCGCGACCTCGGAAGTGCCTCTGCAGGTCTGAGATGGCCACGGGGAGGCGAGGATGCTTCCCATGGTGGGCTCCCTGGGAAGGCAGTGATCCTATAGAGCTGGTCAAAACCAAATTGTTTGTTTGTTTGGATTAGCACTAAAATCTAAACACCGAATATCAGTTTCTCCGAGACTTCCTGAACCCCTGAGAATACACAGGGCACCCCTTCCCTACTCTGGGGGCTGCAGACCTGAGTCTGAGAAAGTATGGTGTACAGTGAAACCCCAAACATACTCCTCAAGCCCAAGGCTCACCCCACTTTTATAAAGAGTATGTCCTTCATGTGCACAGCTTCTGGAAGTCTCTCTGAGCCTGCTGACAGACTGCGAGGCCCGGAGTCAGGCAGCAGCCTCATCCCAGGCTTCCTGTCTCCTCACTCCGATTCACACAGCCCCTGCCAGTGGCCAATCCCCTGATCATGCCACTCTCCTGCTCCAAACCCTGCCGTGGCTCCCCAGTGCCCTCAGGGTTACAATGGAACTCCTTGACAGGAGCTTCCTACAGGCCTCAGAGGGGGACTCCTCACCCCTCCAGCCTCAGCCTTCGCCTCTCAGACACTCTAGGACTAGAGGACCCAGTGCAGCAGCGGGGCTTTCTCCTCCCTCCTCCCCTGGCCCGAGCCGGCCTCCCCACAGACGATCCTCATTTGTCTGTCTAACTCTTGGCAGGTGCTTCTCCGCCTCCTGCCATGGGACTGGCATTTGATTCGTTTTCCCACCTGCAGTGTGGCCCTGGTGACCAAGGCAGCGAGGCCGTCTCTGGTGGCTCCTGCTTTGCCTTGCAAAAGGCAGAGAGACCTCACCTGGCCTTAGGGGTCCTGGTGCTCGGCTCCCTCCTAATTCTTCTGCTCCAGATGCTGGCTTCCCTGAGCCAGTGGCACAGCCGTTCTCCAGCCCCGAACAGAGCATGAGGGGTCTCAGAAGGCACCCCCTTCTCCCCTTCCTACCCCCACTTACTGATGGAAGAGAGGCCCAGGCTCAGGGAGGCTGAGAGACTTGAGGCAGGAGCAGAGCTGCACCTGGACCTGGTATCCTCAGTCCTGGCCACTGTTCCTGGCTTCTGATACAGGTTCCCTCCCAGCCCTCTCCATGGGTGACCTGGGGGTGGCCATCACAGTGTTTGGTTTGCCTGGACCACAAGGGGAATTAGGGGTCCATTCAGACCACCCCTGAAAAACGGCATCTTTGGTGGGAACAAGATACCTACACCCAGGTTATCAGGGTTCAGAGGGGCCAAGTGCTTTCCCTAAGGTCACACAGCTAGACAGTTCGGGAACTAGGGTGTGAATCTGAGCCTTTGGGAAGCAAAGCCCACATCCAGGAAGGTCAGTTTATGAGGGCTGCTTGAGACCAAGGTGCGGTCAGAGACGGTGCTCCTGCCTTACGGATGATCTGGGAGCTTCTGGCGGCCTGAGAATATTCCCTAGACAAAGGGAAGAAAGAGTCCCATTACCGAGCTTTCTGTCCCAGGGCCAGGGAGAAGCCAGGCTCTGGGTCACCAGCACTGCCCAACCTGGGCTGCCTGGGAAGGCCCCTGGGACACGGGCTCTGGCCAGCCCACCCTGCCCTGGCCCCGGACACCCTGGGACAGAATGCTCACAGGGCCGCCACCCCAGGCTGGAGCTGAAAATTAAATTAAAACCACGACAGGGACAGTTAATTAAAGCAGATTAGCGCGAGACTAATTAGGGACACTGACACTAGAACCATCGCACTCCAAGATGTTAATTAGCTGTTCATTAACGTCAGCTCTCCGTTCAGGAGAGAAATACGCACAGCCTCCTCCGCAGCTTCCGCAGCTTCATTCCGGAGCTGAGCAAACAGCCCTGTGGCGGCCCAGGGGCCTGGGGGCTGCCACGCCCTTTGTCTCCCTCCTGCCCCAGCTTCTGAGCATGGCCACTATCACGGAGACCCTGGGCTAGGGAAGGAGGGGCTCGGCTGGGGCCACCACTCACAAGATCTGAAGGGGCAGGGCAAGGAGGCTCTGCAAGTCACCTGTGCACAGGGAGCCTCTGTCCCGCCTCCTGCCCCATGGCCCGGGTCAGATGGAGGCTTCCCGCCTGCCTGCCTGCCTTCCCTCCTTCCTTCTACCATCAGTCCATCTGTTCATCCATTCATCTATCTCTCCATCCAAACATGTTATACTTCTTTTATGCACAGTTGTCCCATTTTGTGTCTAATTTCTACCCATCCACCCATTGTTGTTATTGTTAGGTGCTGTCAAGTCAGGTCTGACTCATAGCAACCCTGTGTACAACAGAAGGAAATACTCCGACACTGCCATGCCCAGCACTGTCAGTGCTTCTCTGCTATTCATAGGGTTTTCGAAGGCTAATTGTTTTGGGAGTGAGCTACTGGGTCCTTCTGTTTTTGTGGTGCTGTGGATCAAACCCAGGGCCTCAGAGTGTACAGAGCAAGCACACTACCAACTGAGCTAAACCCTAGTCCCTCATCCGCTCATTAGCTCATCCAATCTGAAGTCCATCCATCCAGCTGTCTGTTGGTTCATCCATCATCCATTTATCCTTTCTTCAGACCATCCTTCCAATTACACCTCTACCCAGCCATTTCAAACCCATCTATGAATGATTCATCATTCGCATCCACCTGCTGATCCTTTTATCAAAACCCACCTACTGGTCCGCTGCTTCCCAGGGGCTCCACTCACCTAGCATTTGCTCGTCCATCTCCTCATCTGCTCATCAAGCCATCTTCCCACCCACTGACTTTCCCATCTACCCAATGGACCTACGAGTCCACCTGCAGAGGCTTCTGTCCACACTCAGCAGCCACCCACGCCCCCATGCACTGCCATCCGTTCACTTGGACACTGACTCGCCAGTCTCCTTACCCACTGCTCCCCTGTTCATTCTGCTCACACACAGCCACTGAGTGCCTACCGTGGGTGAGGTGCTCTGCTAGACCCTGGGGGGGGGGGGGGAACACCAGGGTGAGGAAATCTGAGACATTGGCTCTCCACACTGATTCCAGATTCACAGATCAGAAAAACCAAGATCGAAAAAGGTGAAGTTTTGTGGCTAAAGTCTTCCATTAGATTATTCATCTCAACATCATTCAATTACTATTTATTGTGTTGTTGTTGTTATTGTTGTTGTTGTTGCTGCTGCTGCTGTTGTTGTTGTTATGTGCTGTAGAGTTGAGTCCGACTCATAACGACCCTATGTACAACAGAATGAAACACTCCACGACACTGTGCCCTGCCCGGCATTATGTCAGTGGTTCTCTGCTATTCATAGGGTTTTCAATGGCTGATTGTTTTGGGGGTGGGCTGCCAGGTCCTTCTCCCATTTTTTGCGGTGCTTGGGATCTAACCCAGGGTCTCAGACAGGCAAGAGCAGCTCTCTACCTACTGAGCTAAACTCCAGCTCTGCTATTTTGTTCTAGTGTCTATTAAATGTCCCTCTATGGTACAGTGACAGACACAGTTCCTAACTGTACAAGCATCACCGTCCAGGGCAGTGGTTCTCAAGAGAATCTGATGCAAGTTATTACTTCTGCCCTCAAATGCATATGTGAATGATTCCGGTTCATTCATGACCCTGCTTGAAAGCCATCCACACACCTGGGCTACAGATCTGTGGTGCTGGTTCAGAGACACACAGGTAAACACGAAGCCAACCCAGTGTCCTATACAAAATTGCACAGAAATGAGGAGGGGTCAAGGAGGGCTTCTTGGAGGAGGGTGACAGCCAAACTGAGTTGTGAAGGACAGTGAGGTTAGCCGAACAAGGTCAGCCAAGCTCCATTTGCACATTGCACTGCACGTAGCAAGCTCAGAGGGTACTGGGTGTGCTGGTGGACTCCTGTAATCCCAGTGACTCAGGAGGCTGAGGAAGGAGGATCATGAGTTCAAGGCCAGATGCTGCCTGCATAACTTAGTGAGACCCTGTCTCAAAAGAAAAAAATTAAAAAGATACTGGGGGCACAGCTAAGGGTAGAGCAATGGCTGGCTATGTGTAAGACCCTGGGATCAACCCCTAGTACTGAAAAACAAAAAAAAAGCTCAGAGGAGGGAGGAGACCAGGGAGCTTTCAGAGCAAGGAGGTGGGTGTGTCCAGAGAATAAGTAGAGCCTGCTGTGTGCAGCAGAAGTGGCAGAGCTAAGACTTGCGCCAACCTAACTCTTCCTAAGAAACAGCAAAGACACCTTGATGGCCCTCAGCTCAGAGTTGGTCCCCAAATGCTGCCAGACTGTCTCCCAGAAGCCCAGGGCCTGCTATTCTCTGCTTGGTAGTGGAAGCAGGTTCCAAGCACAGCCCTGGGCCATGTGGCTCTGGGGCAGGTCTGCCCTCATCCAAGCATCTGTCTGCAGGTGAGAATTGGGAAGCCTGGGAGCTGGAACAAGCTGGATGGCAGGCTGTAGCAGCACGCAGCAGGCAGCCTGGGGTCAGTTCAGGCCCGGGCATGGAGGGTGAAGTGTGCCCTGCCCCTGGACTGTCCCCATGGCCAACGTGGCCTGTGGTCTCATCTGCTCCAGCCTGCCCTGCGACTGCAGCACCGGGCTTCAGGTGAGGGTTTGACCAGGCCAAGGTCTTGACACGGTCAACCTTTGCTAACCACAAGTGGACATTCCCAGAAGAGCAGGAATTAGGAGCCAGGAAGATCTGGGTTCAAATCACACCTCTGTCCCAAAGGGGCTCCATAACTTCTGTTTAGGCATTCTGGCGTTCTGGGCCTCAACTGTAGAATACAGATGATAACAATCTGGCCACATCTGCTTTCCTTCTTTGCCTTCATTTTTTTATGTGACATTGCTCACCCGGCCTTTTTCCACCCCTTTACTTTTCATCCTGCGTCATTTTGCTTTAGATGTGTCTTTTATTTCTTTTCCAGTATTGGGGGGTTGAAACCAGGGTCTTGCACATGGTAGGCAAGCACTCTACCACTGAGCCACACCCTCAGCCCATTTTTTGCTTTTTATCTTGAGACAGGGTCTTGCTGAGTTACAAAAGCTACCTGTGGCATCAAATTTTGATTCTCCTGCCTCTGTCTCCCAAGTCACTGGGATTACAGGCATGTACTACTACGTCTGGCTAGATATTTCTTTTTAAAAAGCATATGTAGCTGGATTTATTCTATTTTCTAACCCTAAGCGTCATTGCCTGTCAATACAGGAATATAGCCCATTCACAATTATTATATCCATGTAATTGCTACATAGTAGATATCTAACAAGTATTATTTCTTCTTAGCATCAGCTAAGGACCTCACATTTTTGTTCTCCTATATCCATTGTTGCTCGAATAGAACAAGGAAATACTGCCTGGTTTAAAGTTGAGAAAGGTGTGTGTCAGGGCTGTATACTTTCACCATATCTCTTCAATTTATATGCTGAGCAAATAATCTGAGAAGCTGGACTTTATGAGGAAGAACACAACATCAGGGTTGGGGGAAGACTCATCAACAACCTGTGTTATGCAGATGATACAACTCTGCTTGCTGAAAGTAAGAGGATTTAAAACATTTACTGATGAAGATCAAAGATCATAGCCTTTAATATGGGTTGTGACTAAGCATCAACAAAACAAAAATCCTTAGGGCTGGGTCAGCACGCAACTTCACAATAAATGGAGAAAAGATCGAGGTTGTCCAAGATTTTGCTTTGCTTGGTTCTATAATCAACATCCGTGCAAGCAGCAGTCAAGAAATCAAAAGATGCATTGCTCTAGGAAAAGTGGTGGCAAAAGATCTCTTCAGAGTATTGAAAAGTAAAGATGTCACATTGAAGATGAAGGTGCGCCCGACTCATGCGATGGTATTTTTAGTAGCATCATACGGTTGTGAAAGCTGGACATTGAACAAGGGTGACAGGAAAAGAATTGATACTTTTGAATTATGCTACTGGAGACGCCTATTGAATATACCATGGACTGCCAAAAGAACCAACAGATCTGTCCTAGAAGAAGTGCAACCAGAGTGCTCCTTGGAAGCAAGAATGGCCAGACTGCGTCTTACATATTTTGGACATGTAGCCAGGAGAGATCAATCTCTGGAGAAAGACATCATGTTTGGGAGCCTGGCAGGTCAACAAAAAAAAGGAAAACCCTTCACCAGATGGATTGACAGTGTCTGCAACAATGGGCTTAAACATAAATAAGATCGTGTGCCTGCCACAGAATTGGGAAGTGTTTTGATCTGCTGTACATAGGGTCGCTATGAATTGGACTCGACTCGATGGCACCTAACAACAACAACAACAACAACAACAACAACATCCATTGTCCCTTTCACAAGTCCCACCTCTAGAACCCATACGCCGAGGAATATATGGCTCTGTTGGCATTACGGTTACAGTCACTAAGCCAAAGACACCTTAGTTTTAGAATATCTCACAAAATGCCTGTCAGAGCAGGAAAGACCTATGAGATCATCAGGCCAGATTACTAAGGGCTAAGCTCAGACATCTTTAGTATGGATGTTGGGAACAGAATCAAGTCCTCCATTACTCAATCCAAGGTTAAAGGAAGCCCCATTATACAACTTTCCTATGCTCTGGCAAGGGAGAAGGGAAAATGAGGAGAGGATTGACCCAAGAACCAGAAGAGAGGTCCCAGAATGTGGGAGAGACAGAGGGTGCTGTGCCAAGAACTTGGGTTTGTGCTTACTAAGACAGGCTCTGCACTTGATGCTGTTCCCCTTTTCTGTTTGATCCTAGGCAAGTCATTTATCTTCTCTGGACTTCCCTTTCCTCTGCTGGGACCCTTAGAAGCTGGGTCTGCTGATTTATCAGACTGCACTGCAAGCTTCTATTTACACATCTAGAGGAGCAATTTCGAGTGGTGCTAATAGAAGTCACTGATGACTATTCCAGTATCTGACCTCCCTTACTCCTTATTAATAGCCTTTGATTTTTAGCTGGGTATATGGCCTCCTGTCTTATAGTTGGGTACAATTGTGCTATTTGGTTCTGGCCAATGAGATGTTAACAAAAACAGTAACTTTCGATTTATGGGACCTGTCCTTAAAAGAACCATGTGTGTCTGTCTTTAACCTTTCCTCTTTCCTATTGGTTGGAAAGTGGATATGATGGCTGGAGCTCTAGCAACCACCTTATATCCTGAGACCAAGACAGAAGCCTGGGTCCTTTAGGATCACAGAGCTTCCACACCAGTGTTGGACTGCCTGCCTATGGACTTTATTTACTTGGGAGGAGAATTAACTCCTGTCCTGTATAAGTCATTTGTTATTTTGATCTGTCACTCACAATCTAAACCAATACAAGTAGTTAAAATGCAGGCTGTGGATTCAAACATGGCTACTTTCAGCCCTAATCCTGCTACCAATAATCTGATTGATTTTATCCAAGTCTTGAGCCTCAGTTTCCTTATCTGTGAAATGGATATAACAATGTAGACTCCCTCAGTGTAGTTCAAGGAAGAAATGCAACATGAACATAAGGCTATAAGCACCCTCTGTTTCATCCCTAAGGGCTCAGTCAATATTAGCTGCTACCATTACCATTATTATTGTTATTATCAGTTAATTTCCTCCCTAGTTGCTCTATAAAAGCTGTAACTCCTGCAGCTCTTGGGCTTTTAGGGGAATCATTTTCACTCTACACCTGACATGCTGTGGAGACACAAGTAAGAACGGGAAGACCAAGGCTTCCACACCAGAAAGACCTGGGTTCAAATCTCAGTGCTGCCACTTATTAGCTATGGGATCCTGTCTGAGCCACTTCCTCCTTCCCTGGGTATGGTGATATAGATCTCATTCGGGTTATCTTGGGGTCTCAACTTGCTGCCCTTGGGGAGGGTGGGGGGTGGCCAATGCCCTGGCTGCAGGAAGTATCTGTTGGATGGAGCAGAATGGCCAGCCCTGGTCTCAGTTCTTCAGACAGCAATGCCACCTATCACTCATGTTTTAGCCTAATTGGTCCTGAGGGGCCTCTTGGGACCCAGGGGGACAAACCAAAGCTCCATTTAAAAAAACCAATCAATTGCAGCAATCCAAATAAAAGCCATTAGATGTGGCTTTCCCACCGAGACACCCAGGGGTCTCTTCCTCACCAGGCTCCCAGGAAATTGATCAGGAATTACTGACACTAATGGGGACTGGGGAGGCCTGGTGAGCTCCCTGTCACTCTCTGGGGACAGCGATGACATGTCAAGATCTGTCAGGCTGAGTCTATCTGGGGACAGCCAGCTGGGATGGGCCCCCTGGGGACCCTCACCCTTTTACTTATTCATGGCTTGGTTTGACTCATGGTGAGTTAATGGTCCTACTGGGGTTGTGTAAATGGAGGGTCCCATGACAGGATGGTCGGGCCCAGTGAGGCTTCCAGCCCTGCCCTTCGACCTGGACCTGGAATCCCATAAAGGAGGCCTCAGTACCCACAGGAAGTCTGGGGCCCAGGGGGACAGACAGGGGGACAGACAGAGAGGCCAAAACAGACAGAGACAATGAGAGGTGGTGGCTGGAGCGGGAGTCGCAAGGCAGAATGGAAAGGCCGGCAGGGCGTCTGCTGGAGGATGGAGTGGAGGGGCTGCTGGACTGCCAGGGCCCCAGGAAGCCATCCAGCTCAGCCAGGGCTTGGAATGTAGGCATTTGGCCTCCAAGGCACAGAGAGGGAAAGGCACCAGCCTGAAGTCTCCCAGCACAGCTCTGGGGAGCCGGGCCCAGGACTAAACTAGCTGCCAGTGAGCAGGGAGGGGAAGGGGGGACAAGAATTCTCAGAGGGGCTGATGCCAACACAGACCAGAAGGAGGAAGGGGTGAGGACAAAGGGCGAGGGGAGGAGAAGCAAGAAGGGGCTTCCAGGCCAGGGAACAGCATGTGCCAAGGCTCGGAGGAGGACCAGGCCCATCCCGGCTGAACACCTGGCTGGAGGCAGAGGCAGGGAGAAGGCTGGGCCGAGGACTAAGGCGCCGTCCTCGCAGGGCTGGCAGGTGCTTGAGCTGCATCCCCTCTGGGGTCAACAGGCGTTGGGCAGACGCACATGGTGGCTGCATTTCCACTTTGGAAAGGTGGCTCTGGGCTGGCAGAGGGAAGGAGGAAGGGTTGGTGGGGAAGGTGGAGGTGGGAGGGGAGGCTGCCATGCAAGTCCTACATTATATGACAAGGCTTGGGCCTGGGTGGGGCGGCTGCCTGGAGCGGTGGTGACTGTGGGGACATCAGAGACATGGGGAGGGACATTGGACAGGATGTGGAGAGGACCGCATGGAGGCCTGAGGTGGGGAGGGTTGGGCATGGCTCAGGGGTGAGGCTGGGGAGGAGGCTGGGGGTCTGCCAGGTGTTCTAAGCTTGAGGGATGGATGGATGGGCACAGAGATCCTCCGTGCAGATGGACCACCAGGTCCACCGAAGGGTGAAAGGGAAGCAGTAGTAAGGGAGGTAAAAGACTGAGGTTCAGAAATGTTAAGTGCTTCATCCAAGGTCACACAGCCAGCACGGCCCTGCTGAGTTTAACCCCAAAGCCCGCACATGTTCTGTCACTCAAGATGCCCTTCAGAGAGAAGACGAAGCCTGGGCTCCTCCCACTAAGCACTTCCATGCCTTGTACCCCGAGCAGCTGGCCCACCTGCCAGCCTAATGCCAGAGCACTCAGGACTGGGTTTTCCTGTGCTACCTGCCAGGGGCCGAGCTGGCAGAGTCTCAGGCTGGCCATCCTGGGCTGTGGGCACGCAGTCCTCTGGCAGACAGGTATTGAGGCTGAGACCACACCAGCAGGGATGCAGGCCCCTGGGAGTTCATGCAGGCAGGGATATCCGCCACCTGGACTGCTGCCCCGGGCCTTGCAGGACAGGGCTGTGTGTTCTGTGGGTAGGCGCCTCTCCCTCCCGTCAGGAAGCTCCTGACCAAGGTCCATCCAAGTCCTCAAAAGCCCAGGTAGCTCAGGAGCCAAAGCCAAAGAGGGTTGGAGCAGGACTCCGAGCAGGAAGGAGTTAGTGAGGGTGCGCCGCCCCAGGGGGGTCTGGCCAACTCACAAGGCAGCAGAATTGCCCAGCAACCAGAATGGGCTTTGAGCCAGGCAGGTGAGAGTTTTCATTCTGGCTGGGATACTTTCTAACTGTGTGACCTTGGGTAAGTCACAAAAGCTCTCTATACCACATTTTGGAGCTGGGGTTTAGCTCAGGAGCTGGGGTTTAGCTCAGTTGGTAGAGCACTGCTCTGCACTCTCAGGTTCAATCCCCAGCACTGCAAAAATGGGAGGACGTGGCAATCCACTCCCGAGGCAATCGCAAAATAATCGGCCCTTGAAAACCCTGTGAAGGTCGCTATGAATCGGACACCACTCAACAGCACCTAACAACAACAATAACACATTTTGTCTGTAAAATGGGGAAACATCAGTACTTGCATCATAGGGTGGGGCTTCACTGACTAACACACTCTAAAAACAAATAAAAGCCAGGTCCTGGCGCATCCCTGTAATCCCAGCACTTGGGAGGCAGGGGTAGGAAAATCTCGAAGTTAGAGACTAGCCTGGGCTATGTAGTGAGATGCTGTCTCAAAAAGGCCAATAACTAATTAACTGACTAACTAAGTAAGTAAACAAATGCAACAAACTCAGAGCACCTTCAGGTAAAATGGTGGTGGGTCTGATAACAATGATGCCACAGGTAGTGACATTAGCTGCATTGGCCTGGCCTGACCCTACGGAGGAGCCAGGCCTGGCCGTGTTTATTCCTGGCCGTTCTGCCCCTTAGGGGATGGCTGTGGTATGGAGCGAGGCTGCCGCTGCACCGTGGTATTGATCTTCCTGTCTACCAGGGCAGCGATGCATTTAGTGCCTCGGCTGGCTGCCCGCGGCTCCCCCAGCCGGGAGCCAGCCCGCCGCTCACAGCTCTGCATGTGGGTCAGGGAACTGGGGGGAGCGAAGCTTCTCACAGGCCTGCAGGATGGCCCGGGCTGCAGGGAGCACAGGCCCTTATCAATCCCTGGCCAGGACCTTGTACTGACGTCCCAGCCTGGTGGCCTGGCTCTGTCCCCGCTACCAGAGTGACATTGGGCAAGTCACTGGGCCACGACTGGCCTCCTCACTTAGATCCACCTTATTCAGCCCTGGGAGGCAGGCAGAGTGTGAGCCACCATTCCCACTGTGTGGAGGGGAAACTGAGGCTAAGGAAGCCTCCACCTTCAGCCTGCCTAAGGCCACACTGTAGGAGGGAGGCCTCGCCAGGCCACCCCTGCAGTTGCTGTGGGGAGTCACCTGGTAGCAAGTGTTATAGCCAGGGGACCAAGGAGACCCGGCCACTCTGTTGCGAGACAGGAGAGGCAGCAGAGGCTGGAGAAGGAGCTGCGGGGATGCGCCTGCGCCTGCGCCTGCGTGGCGGAGGGAACAGCGTGAGCGAAGGCCTGGAGGAAGCGAGGGCACAAGTGAGACCTGGGGAGACCTGGTGCACAGGGCGGCCAGGCCAGTGGTAAAGATGGGGAGGGCAGAGATTTGGAGGTGGCGATGGGGGATGCAGAGGGCTGGGACTGGACCAGAGACATGTGTGAGGGCCTGCGTGGGAACAGGCACTGGTGGGGGCAGGGGGTGGTCCTCTGCCTAATCTATCAAATGCCTGAGCTGGGCTGGGAGGGGGACAGTCAGGCTTGCATGGGAGGTGGTGCGATCCCAATTTTACAGATGGGGGATCTGTAGCCCAGAGGCTACATCTCGGGCCCCGGGTCACACAGCATGTGAGTGAGTGGCAAAGCTGGGTTCTAAATCCTGTCCTCCGTTGCCAAAGCCCACACACCTTCTGCTTCTCAGAACAGGTGCCCAGTGAGCTCGGTGGCTTCCCAGACTGGGACCTCGGGGAGAAAGCTGGACGCTCACACTGCCATCGGTCCACCTCCAGTGCCACCTAGGGCTCGTGGCCCTGCTTCCGACCCTCTACTTCCACATGGCCTTGGAGATCTTCACCCAGGACCTGGGGATCCCCGTGGAAACCCTGAACGATATCCTCGGCGAGCACAACAGATTCTGGAATCTTCAGTCTTCGGATCCCCGAACGGCTTCCGAGACTGACAAACTGCTTCTGAAATGTTTGAACGCCTTTGGAATCTCTGAATAGCCCCTGAGACTCAGCCTGAAATTGACAGCCGAGGAGGGTCAGGGCCGAGGATGGACTTTGAAGGTCCTCCCGGGTGTCACCCTCCCCAACATGAGAGGGCTGCACATTGCTGTGGCCAAGCAGCCGGCCAGATCTCAGGTTCCCCCGAGAGACTGTGTGGACACCTGGAATGGGCCCAGGATTCTGAGTCAGGGGCCTACAAGGCAGCATCTGACCTCCACTGTGACAGTGACCTGGGACAAATTGCTTCTTTTCCCTGGGCTTCAGTTTCCCTGCTTACGAAATGGGGTTTTGTTGTAAGGATTTAGGGTGCATGTGGCCAAGCGTGGGGGCTCAAACCCAGTGCCTCACGCCCCCCACTTTACCCTGGCTTGGCTCCCAGGGAGGCGGACCAGGGAAAGGCTCTGTTTTACCAGGGAGAGCTGTGCACAGGGCCAGAGAGGAGGCCCCGGCCCACAGAGCTCCACACCCGCAACGCAGATCTGACTTTCTCACTTCACACGGGATGGGGTTTAACCCCTCATCCTCACCCTCCACAAGTGCCTCTCAGGAGGGCTTCTAGGGCACCCTGTGCACCTGGTGGCTGTCACGCATGGCCACAGAGGGTGGCTGGTTTCAGCCACCCAGAGCTGTCTCCATGGCGACGGGCATGGAGCCGAGCTGGGCTTTTGAAGAACACTCATAAAGGTGCAAACTCACCCCAGATGAGCCGTGTGTGTTTGTGAAGCAAAATATACTGGGCCAGCCCGTGCCTTGTAAATCTCGGCTGCCAGTGGCCTTGGCTGGCCTGCTGAGGACACAGTAATGGGCGGCTGTGCTTGGAGTCCCGGCTTCCTCCCAAGATCCCTGGGCCCTGCCTCAGTGCCCCCATCCCGCCCTAGTAGCTTTGAAGGGAGATGCACCTCAGCTGTGGCAGTCTTCTTCACTGTGTGACCTTAACTAAGTGTATTTGCCTCTCTGAACCTCATCTGTAAAGTGGGCACGAGGAGGCTGCCCGGATGCATTACAAGGACTGACCAAGAGACAGAGAGAAGGCGCCAGCACGGTACAAGGCAGGTGCCCAGTGGGTGTCCACGTCCCTACATCTGCCCTGCTTTCCAGCATTGCCCTGTTCAGGAGCACAGGCCCGCTTCCTCCCGGCAGCGACAGGGCTGCCTCCTCCACCCTGTGCATCTGCCACCACCAGAGCCCTCAGCACTCTGAGCTGCGCCAGTCGGATGCTTCCCAGACCAGTCTGAGCACCAGCCATCAGTGGCCTACTGTCCTCGATGGCCCAGGCTTGAGATGGCACTTGATGCAGGCTCAGTGAATAAACACAGTCATCCCTCCATGTCTGCAGGGAATCGGTTCCAGGACACCCATGGATTCCAAAATCCACAGATGCTCAAGTCCTTTATATAACATGATGCAGTATTTGCGTATAACCTACGCACATCCTCCTGTATTCTTTAAATAATCTCTAGATTACTTATAACACCTAATATAATGCAAATGCCACATAAATAGTTGTTATATTGTATTGTTTAGGGAATAATGACAAGAAAAAAATCGGTACATGTTCAGTACTGATGCAGTTTTTCCCCAAATGTTTTCTATCTGTTGTTGTTGTTGTT